>VNJU01002221.1:0-46745 GCA_008042675.1 Drosophila seguyi
AAGTTAAGTAAAGTTGAATTAAAAAAATCAATATTGCGTGCGGATAAATATATATATATATGTATATGTAGGTTCAAAGTTCCAATTATTTATAGTTCTATTTACTTATAATTATTTTATTTCGTCTTTTTTAACCGTGTACCCTTCCCCAAAGGCAAAATAATCGACTCTAGAAATGGCAGCCAAATTAAAGGCAGAAATCCTGGCCAACGGCTTAGGCCGTTTATCAACCGAACTGACCAGCAGCCTGACAGGCAATAAATTAAAGGACCTGAATATAAACAGCTGATACAGTTGGTACTCCCGCACCTCCACCTCCTTCACTTCCTCCTCCCCAGAGGTCACCCAAATAAAAGCTCACTTCAAAGAGTTCGCCGGGGCAAAGCCGCTAAAGTCTGAAAATGCTGAACAAAAAGGGGGCATTAAAAGTGTTGGCAGAAAGGCAAAGCCACTTTAGACTCATGTGATGTGATGATCAAAGCGCCAGAAACAAGCCGAGGGCGAACTTTATTGAGCGAACTTTGCTACAAAGCCACCTGTAACCCTAAAAGGGTCAGGGAAGTTGCCAAGTGGCAGTGGCAAAAGGCAGATTGCGGCCTTAAGTGGCTGAAGCGCAAGTTGGATTACAGATAAATCAGCATCAAGATGAGCAGCTCTAAAAATAGATATAAAGGGGGAGCGAGAGTTGCCAAGCGGAAGACTAACAAGATTATGCAGTTTACGGAAAGTTGGAGCGAAAAACTTTACTTCGAGCCAAAGTCCAGGCAATGTCACAATCGGTTCCAGTTACCAACGAGACGAATGGCATTAGGCCATGAATATCTAGAGAAAATAACCACATTTCGCAGTATATGTTAGAGAGTCATGACGTTCATTTCGCTGACTTTTGCGGCACTCTTGGCTTTTAGCTCTTTGGGACTACCTCAAGCAGAGGGTAAGTAAATATTGTTCAAAGGGTTACATTCAAATTTAAGTTAATTAACCGATAGAGACCTGTGGAGCCTATAATTCCGATGTATGGAAAGAGAGCGCAGAATCGAGTGAAGGCAGTTGCAGTCGTCCCTCCATCCAGGACATCCAGGAGGACATCGAAGATAAAACGGAAGCGGCGGAGTTTTCTTTCTTTGGCATCATACAGTCTGTAATCGACTTTATTTTGATGATCTTTAAGTGGTATACGAATACAAACAATAAATAAAGACGATAAGACATATCAGAGCCAAATCAAACTGCATTGTTTTATATTCTTCTCCTGTAGGACATATCGGAGGTCGTGTTTTTCCTACCTTTTCCGTTTCTGCCCATTGTTTTTGCGTCTTTGTTAACAAAGCACTTTCCAGGCAGTCACACTCTTTTATTTCTTGGGCACTTTTCTGTTTTTGTACTCTGGTTGCAATTTAAGTTATGAAAAACGATTCGTTTCGGCTTTGTTGTTGAATTTGCGAGGTTGTATTGTGGCTTTTGTTTGCGTTGTTGCTTTGCATGCATTTCACATGAGCCGGCAGTTGCCGCTTTCCATTTGGTTTATTGCGAATTTTATTGTTTTACGGTAGTTGATGGCAAATGCCGTACACTGAGCCGTGTAAATATTTGTTCTAGGCCCTCTCGCTCACCGCCACTCCGCCCGCATCTGTGTTTCGTTTGAGGCCAATTTTCACAGACACAAGCCGGGATACAAAGGGGGGCTTAAATATGCACAAGTTGATAAAGTGAAATGTTTGCCGGCTGGCTGGGCCATTTCAATCAGTGTTATGCTGACGACCGAACTATAAAAAGGCAGAAGGCATGTGCATATAGGAGTAATATCGTCAATTTCCATACAGATTGCTTCATTTAAGGCAACGGGGTAATTAAATTTAATTAGTTTTTCTTGGTAAAAACGAGTGTTAAGTGTTTGTTATTAAATTTAATTAGAGTAAATTACTTAAGGGAAAATAAGTTTATAATTTTAAAACAAAACAAATGTTGTGCAATGACTCCATTTTGAGGTTCACTTTAAAATTTTATACAAAGAATTTTTAAATGGGATCTATATTTTTCTATTTAAATATTCTGTGTTGATTTTGTATTTTTTATACCTCGTTCTATGGGAATTTATTGGAATTTATTCCAGAGTATTTCAAAAGGGAATATTTTTCTATTTCGAATTTCTATAATAAATTGAAGTGCATGAAAAATGTATTTTATCAGAAATGCTTTTTAATGTTGTTAGTTTTGAGGGCGATTTTTACTCCTAAGAACCTGGCTTCTTTAAATATTAAACGTTTAGTACTATTTAGAAGTTTTAATTCTGAATTGGTATTTATTTGCTGGAAGAAACAAAACTGTCTTAATATATAAAATTATATTATTATTTCATATGTCTTCGAACAACCTCTGGTACATTTTTTTAAAGTTAACTAGTTAGGCTTCATAAAATCCTCGTTAGTTTTTTGCCATATTAATTTTGCAAGAAAAGTTAATTTCACTAAATAAACCAAGGTTGACGGCGACTGCTGTTTGGGCTATTAGGCTAATGGGCTTGCATAAAACTTTAGCCGGGCCCAGAACAAACGGCAGGCAGGCAGGCAAACAAACAAACCAACTGCAGTAAAAACAAAGCGTGTAGAAATAATGTGCTAAATGAACAAAAGCCCTAGTTTTCCCCCGCCCCCGTTTTCGATGTTGTAGGGGGCGTGTGCAAATACTTGCAAAATACAAATAAAATTAACTAAAACTCAAACTCAAAGCAAACTGGGAGCCAAAGTCCAAACCAAAGACCCACCCGGTTGTTGGCCCAAAAGGCCACCGGAAATTTTTGGAAAGCGTTCAACGAAAAACTCTGAAATAATTAAAAACTAATTAAAGGGGCGGAGCGGAAGAGGCCATGTGGCATGCTGTTGTAAAACTTAATTAACTAAATGAGAGCCAGAACAACGACAGCGGCGGCGGCGGCAGCAGCAACAACAAAAGCAATAACGCCATAGAACTTGTTGTCCAAGCGCACACACGAGGCGTATGAGTAATTTAATCATGTTTCATGCTGTCCTGGCCGAAACGAAGGCGAAGGCGAGCAAAAGAGCTGAGTTTGTTGACACCCACAGAATGCAATTTACGCCACAAAAACAAACAGAGTGAGATCTTGGGGAAAAGGGGGGCGGAAAATAATACAAGGCAGAGGCGGAGGAGGGGCCGGCGGCAAACAAAAGTCAAACAAAGTTATATTCCAGATTGGATTTTAAGTTTCGGGATTAGTTGCAATGCTGCCGATGCTCTCAGCATAATAAGAGCCTGCGCAACATATGAGGAATTCGGGAATATTTACCAACTACTGGGAATTTTTCAAAGCATGCATGTGGGGATTATGTCTTGGAAAAACACTCATGTAGACAAGTATTAAATCATATATGATTTTAGCTTGGAATAATTTCTGAAAATGTTGACATAACATAGTATTAATTTGCAATTCCATTTTTCAGTTCATGAATAAGTTGCTAGAATTCGGGGCATACAATTCTTAACCAATCTTTTTAGCTTTATAGCTTTAAACTCGAGACATCTTACTTGTTGTTCTTGCTGGCGACACTTTGCCTGGGGCCAACTTTCTGCTATTGACTTGAATATTTGCCTTTCCACTTCAGGCGTATCAACCCGCCAGCCAGTTACCTTGGGACCTGGCTTGAAAAACCACTCCACGCACGTGCCATCAAAGTGAAATAGAAACAAACAGAAAGGACGATAGGGGTCGAAGGAACCGGGTTTGTTCTTCACTTCTTTCTTTGCCATCTGGCTTAAGTACGTTGTTTGCCCAGTCGAAGGCGGCAGAAAGGTACATGGCCCATATGCAGGCCAGCACAATGCCCAAGGAGGTGTAAGGCCGTATGATGAGCATAAACAAGGACTCGAACTGGACTCTGCTCTCCCTTCTTCTGTTGGCCATTAATGAAAAGCGACAGCTGCATTGGAGGAGATTGAAAGCGGAAGACAAAAGCGAACTCCGGCGGCATTCATTTCTCACAAATGCCCCAGCTCATTGTGGGCCACAACTGATTGCCACCGTTGGCTATAATTCATTTCCGTAGCTGCACTTGTGAACGATCCGGATACGGAGACCGTTCCCGGTTCGTTTCCCGGAGACCGTCTGCGTTCGCATATTGAAATCGCTTTGGCATAGACAAATCTGCGACTCGAATTGCAGTTGGCGTGATTGAATGGCATTACTTTGCAACTGACCGAGGACCACTGAATGCGATACCCAGCTGCCATTTTGGATCCTTTCGCCACTGGCCACTCACTGGCCACTCAATTGGATTTCGGGGGCAGGCATTGTGTGGCCAATGGCCAGATTCTGCCTTCATATGCTTAATTGAAATGCCAATGTCAGCGAGAGGCACACAAGAGTGAAGCATGCTTTTTTAAAGGACACAAAAAATTTAAGTTTTCATAAGGAGCAAGGTACTTAAGCGCTTTTTAAGATTATTAATAGTAAGATATATACCTTCAGCCCACATAAAGTGTTTTACAATCCATTGCCTCACCAGAATTGTGTCGAAATGTTAATAGATTTTAAACAATGTGATTACAAATAGGTAACATAATTTATATTTCTATTCAGAGCACCTAAGAGCTATCCACTCGGAATGTAGTCATTACCCCACCTCGAACATTAAGGGATTTACACATCGAAACCCTTGGAGTGTGCCTACCAACTTAACCGAAGAAATGCAAATCATCCTAATCTCCCAAAGGTCCTGTGTTACCATTTCGATTGCTCGGCTGCGTTAGCCTTTCGTCCTATTTATGCCTGATTAAAGTCAAACAGGAAACATATTCCAAGCTGCACTCACCAGACACTCGGACAACCCCAGATCTCCTGACCGAAAAGTCCACCATAATCTATGCAGAGAAATGCTTGACAATCTCTTGTTTTGTGTGGCCCCAAATCCACAATCCCTTACGTCCTTCGTGCCCAGGATTTGCTTCTCATTAGCAAGAACTTCCCATTGTCGGTCTCATCGGGGAGCGCACGTGTGAGAAAGGATGGCCCAGGAAAGGGCTTATGCAACTGCTCTCTCCCTCAGCTCCAAAATTATGCAAATTGCATGAAATTTCGCATTGGATAATTTTCCTATTTGCACGTAAAGCTCAATAAAAACAGGAGAGGAGCAACAACAAAAAAATATACATTTAATGCCCCAAGGGACTGGCGGTGGCATTTTTAATGGCTGGCCAGCCAAAATACTCAACCGTTGTATAAATGCAGCAACAAAAATAAACGAAATAAAAATGCAAATAAAATAAAAGCCGAAACAAACTGCGTCGCATTTAATTAAAAATGTAATTACCCATGCTTTTCCACTGCCGCAGCGCTTCAAGCCGTTCGCCAAGAGCCATAAAAAAATTATTCCTTAAATTTCAACCGAATTGAATTGTTTAATTTTGTTACGAACTTCACTTTGACTTTACTTTCGTGTCAAATATGTTTTTTTCACTTTCGGCCTTGACCAAAAATACAACCAAAAATAAAAAACTTTAGTTGCCAAAATTTTGAAACAAATTCATACACAATACCATGGATCATCCAACGAATGTCGAATACTCCCTGTACCTCTTCATGGACGAGCTGAGTGGCGAACGTTTGGCGGACTATAAACTTCGATTCGAGCAGCTCTTCAGGAACGAACGAGGAGTGATAACGTTAACCGAGTTGGGCTCTATGGTGCGGTCAATGGGTGAGAATCCCTCAGACAGGGAACTCGAGGAAATTTTCAAGGCCTCTGACTTGGACGGCAATGGCGAGATCGACTTCAAGGAGTATTGCTTTGTGATGGCGCAATTCGAAAACGACGAGGAACGTGAGATGTGCAACATTTTCAAAATGTTCGATAGAGACGGCGACGGTTATATAAGCGAGAAGGATCTATTAGAGCTATTAGATAACACTGATTTCAAGGACGAAAGAACGGCCGTCAGACGATTGATCAGTTCGGTCGATAGCAACGGAGATGGCCAGATAAGTTATGACGAGTTCATAGCTTTGATGAGGAGTGCCCTTGACAGCCCAAGTCTTGAGTGTAGTTCCCACAGAGATGACCGATCTAATTTTTAGAATGTTTTTTAACCAGTAAACCCATTATACCCATTTTAAATTAAATTAAACAAAAAATAACAAAAGAGGAGAAAATGGATTTCTTTTATTTTCTACAGAAAACTGTTTTATACAATAGATAGAAACTGTTTTATATAATAGATAGATATATATCGAATAGTACTCAAACTTACTATTTAAATTTTGTCGAAATATATTAGGTATATAGGGATACGAAAGCAAAAATGGGATGTTCTTTATCCTAAAAAATAGACGCAAGCTTTGCATTTTTTACCTGAGAAAATTTCTCAAATTCATATTCGGGTTTTTAAGATTTGCATTAGTTTTTTAAACTACAATTTATGACATTCCCGAGGATAACAGATTTTTTCGAAATAAACCTTTTCGTTGATTAATAGAAAAGGGAACTTAGATGACTAATTCCCCAGAGTTTTTTAGTTACATAAGAACTATCTTGATATGAATAGTAAACACAGACAGGCCAATAAGCAATCTAGTTATATTTGTTTTCTGTCATTTCTCTTTAGTCAGGTTACCAAATTATACTGAATGGACTTGTCTTAATTGATAGAACAAAATTTTAACATATCTTTTTAATTTAAAAAAAATTTTAAGTGCACTTCTTTGGTTTCCAAAAAATATCTAGGTCAGCATGGATGATATTGATTATAGCTCACCGCCGCCCGAGGTGCGCACCATTCACACGCACAATCTGAAGGACGAACAGGTCAAGGACCTTGAGGCGGCATTTGCCCTCTTTGACGAGGACCGTACCAATGTTGTTCCCATCAAGTACTTAAGGGATCTCCTACGGGCCGTGGCCCATAATCCGCCGGAGAATGAACTGCAGGACTATATGACCGAAATCGATACGGACGGATCGGGGGATCTGTATCTCAGCGACTTCCTGTACATAATGTCCAAGCGGTATGAGAATACAACGCCCGAGGACGAAGTTATCCTGGCGTTCCGAGTCTTCGACAAGGAAGGAACTGGCTTTATTTCCGAAAATGAGTTCCGTCAGATAATGACTGAGTTGGGAGAAGATATGGACGAGGACGAAGTGGAGGAAATGATACGGGATGCAGATGCGAATACTGAGTTGAAGATTGACTATGTTCGGTTTGTGACCATGATGATGGAATCGTGAGATGATCTTAGGAGCTTTTAAAGAACGGTAAGTTCTTAAGCAAATTAAAATTTGTTCTAAATTAAACATTTAAATTTAACAATTTACAGAACTGCTGTACATCTAGGGTTGTTTTAGCAACCGGACGGACTCGATGCTCCCAACTTTACATCCTAATGCAGCCTCATATTTTGGATCAAACTTTTATTTATTTTGATTAAACAAAAAATTGTTTGAATAAAAAATGCAAAGTCCAGAATGAAAACTCATGTTGCATCTTAAATATATTTCTTAAAGGGACTTTAAGTATATTTTATGTATTTATTTATATTTTTTAGCTTTAAATTTAAACCTCTTCAAGCTCGCTTATTGACGTACTCCTCATCGATCGATGTCACCGTCTTAACAGATATGAAATAAACTTCAAAACATGTTCTGAAAAATTGTAGTGATCGTTAGGCCTCTAGCCCCAAAATTTCCAGAGCCCCAACCCCATTGCTTTTCGCCATGGATTTCGACTTTTCGACCCCGCCGCCAGAGGAGCGGATCATTCGTCCCAACAACCTGAACGACGTACAGTTAAAGGATCTGCAGATGGCCTTTTCCCTGTTCGACGAGAGCGGCGCCGAGGTGATACCCATTAAACATCTGCGGCACCTGATGCGCACTGTGGCCTGCGCCCCCACCGACCTGGAAATGCAGAAAATCCTCAACGAAATCGATCCGGACGGCGAGGGCGAACTGCATCTCACCGACTTCCTGTACATCATGTCCCAGAAGTATGCAACCATGACACCCGAAGACGAGATCATAGGTGCCTTCAGGGTCTTCGACAAAGAGGGCACTGGCGTAATAGCCGAGTCGGAGTTCCGGCACATTATGAAAAATATGGGAGAGGAGATGAGCGACGACGAGGTGGATCAGATAGTTCTGGATGGGGATGCCAACACCGAGGGAAATATCGACTATGTACGCTTCGTTGCCATGATGTCGGAGAACTGACCTGAGTCAAGCAGGCATTGCTTTTGGGAGTTGGGACCCTGACGTGTCGTATTCGGCTTGTTCCAAATTAAAACAGTCTCTGGACTGGACAAGTTTCCCGGCATATTAATAATTGTGAATGAAATTATACATTTCCCACAATGAGCGAGCTAACGGAGGAGCAAGTGGCCGAGTTCAAGGATGCCTTCACCCAGTTCGACAAGGATGGCACCGGCAAGGTCTCCACGCGCGAGCTGGGCGCCCTGATGCGCACCCTGGGCCAGAATCTCTCGGAACCGGAGCTCCAGGACCTGCTCAGCGAATCCGAAGCCAACACTAGCGGAGAGTTCGACTTCAACGAATTCTGCGCGATTATGACCAAGCAGATGCGGGAAACCGACAACGAGGAAGAGATGCGAGAGGCCTTCAAGATCTTCGATCGCGATGGCGATGGCTTCATCTCGCCGGCCGAGCTCCGTTTCGTCATGATCAACCTGGGCGAGAAGGTGACCGACGAGGAGATAGACGAAATGATCCGTGAGGCTGACTTTGATGGCGACGGAATGATCAACTACGAGGAGTTTGTCTGGATGATAAGCCAGAAGTAGATCAAGTTTTGAGTTTAACACTAATAAAACACTGAGCTAATGGGGTCACTGCAATTAGATATGGTTTTTAATAATATTGATGATAAGGTAACCTCTGCTGTTAATCTTGCGAATTGAGAGCGCTTCTAATGTGATTTTGTTTAATATTTTAAATAATTTCTAGAGTAGGCTTTCCACTAGAAAATTTAATCAAATTTCCACATTCCGGTGCTTGTGGCTGGCTAGGGAAGTTCTCAGCTGCCTTCCAGATGAAAACTTTCAGCATGAAGCACTCGGCGTGGTTTTAGTCTGCCTTCCCGTTCCTCTTTGCATGGCGCATGTTCCTTACTCCCACATGCGGCACCTTTGTGGCCAGACGAACAATTTTCCTGTTGCTTAAATTCAATTTGCTTATGCATTAAAATTAAATTTTACTGTGGCCTCAACGGCCCCAATTCTCCTACAGTGCTCCTCCAGTGCTCCTGTGCCCGGAATTCGTTCCATTCGGTCCTCGTTCTTGGCAGGACTCTCCTGGGGACACCGAGGCATGTGTCTGACTTTATAAATATTTCGTTCGCATATATGAATTTCACATTTTTCGGGGGAACAAGTTTCGGTTTCAGCTCACAGACACGTCAAAATGCCAACTTGCTTAATTGAGAGTCCATACAAAACATTGAGACCGAATCGAAACGAAACGAAACGCAATGCAACGAGGGCTTAACTGCACTGTGCAGCCACATGGAACAAGAACAAAGACTCTGGCAGATTCCAATTTCAGATCTCTGACATCAATAAGCACTTACAGTGGCATAAATATTATATATACTCGACCGGGCAAATATATGTGTCTATGTGCAGGCCAAATACCAATCGACATCGGCACTTCGCCACCTAGCCACCTCGCCGCAGAGACGACGAGTGAGTGAGTCGGGTTTCAGTTGAAAGTGTGGGGCACAGGACATGCTCGATGGACTGGCTGCAAAGGAAATTGAATTTGCGGGCTCAGGACCTGCTCCTCCCCGTTTACCACTTTGGTGGTGGGTGGTGGGAACTGCAGGCAGGATATTTGAGTGGCAAGCAAATCAGGAAAAAGAAAAACAAATCAGAACTCCGAGTTTACTTTGGGTTTGATCTATAGGTTGTCTTTGGGGTCCAGGCATTACCAGAATTGATGTAATGATTTTTTACCATTTATCTCTTTTGGGCCATAATTTTAAACCACTTTAAGACTAAAGAGCCTTTTTTCCAGTTATGGCTTTCCAGCTTGGTTTGAAATAACTGATTTAATACCAGAAAAAAATGTAAAAGTTTCTTATCTATTTTAGTATTGATTCTTTAGTTTCGCAGTTTGACGACATGTAGCACCAGAGGGGTATCAAAGCCTAAACATTATTACTTTAAAGTCTTACAAAATTGGTTTCAATTCAATTAACTTTAGTTCCCTGTCCCACTGTGTGTGCTTCGTTTCTTCCAGTGAGTGAAAAAAACTGTCACTTTGCTGGCCAAAATGTTATGCACATCGATTTCTTCTAGGAGCCTCTTTTTTGCGGCTTGCCACCCACGTTCCGCACTCAGAGTGTCATTTTGGAGAGTGGGCATAGCAGGAAGAGGGAGTTGGGGGGACGGAATGTGGATGGAACACTTCCGCACAGCCACTTGAATACGCAAAAAGGCGCATGCAAGTGACGAGGTCCATGAACAAGGACGAGTGTGTCCGGGCTATGGACTCCGGGCTCTGGACTTTAGACTTTCTGCACAGAAAGGGGACTTTTGAGCGTGGGGACCGAGACTCTGGTAGATGCGGGACTCACACACACACCGCACCACACCCAACCACAAACTCTGGCCAAATTTGGACTGTGGTCCACAGTTTAAACAGTTAAAGTTATCTGTTATCTCTAATTGAGAGAGAAATGTGGGTGGGTGAGTGCGGGGCTTAAATTTTAAGTTGTTGATTTTATTACGCATACGCCTAGTGGCTGCGGCCGGGAACCCTTTTTTTATTTCTTGCCCAGCCATAACAAACTTACCCGCTTAATGGCGAAGCTTTCTTGGGGCTCTCAATCAAATGGGGGGAAAATCCAAAAGCTTTCGTCATGGGAAACCGGGAAACCCTTTTCGGATTAACAGATCAACGCACAAATGACCAAAGCAATCGTCTTGGGTTTTCCCAGTTTCCCCAGATTCCCCTTTCCCGTGTTTCCTATTCCCTACTGCCTTTCCCAGTTTATTTCTCCCCTCCTTGCTGCCATTTCGATAAGACGGAAAGCTTATCGGGGCTGAAGGACTTTGACGACCCAATTAATTCTTGTTCAACAACAGACCGAAAAAAAGAATTTGTTGGCACATGCATTGTTAGTCTACTTTTCATGTCAAGGAAAAGAGGGAAACCTAAGTGAATAAAGTACAAAAGAAAATAAAAATGAGAAACTCGAGAAACGTTAAGTTAAATTGCGCGGAAAAGTTATGCGGCCCTGTCCCGCACTTCCCTGAGTTTTTCTAACAAGAAACTTTGTTAAACATATTATTCCGTAGAGCCCTCGCCACGTTGGCTTAGCGAAACTACTTGAAATGTAAAAAATTCTCGAGCCCGAGAGTTGAAAAAGCAAAAACTTGACAGCAACTTTCAAGGCTCACATAATTATGCGTTTTGCACAGCCAGAGCAACCGATCCTGTTCGGCATCCTCGTCCACCTATTGGTGGTTGGGGTAGCCTCGTCGAGAGTCGGATTCAGTTACCAACAACCCCAATCTGGCAGCTGTAGGCCGGAGGTTGAGCAAGCGCCATCCCAAAATATGCATTGCTGCCAGAGCGGTGACGGCGACGGCGGCGGCGGCATGGGCATGGGCATGTCCAGGCCCATCAACCCCAAGCAGGTCGCCTCCAACATCGCTCAGCAGGCCGCTCAAGATGCCAAGAAGGCTTCGGACACCCAGATGCCGGCAGCAGTGGCCGCTGCCCGTCAGGTAAAGCTCCAGCTGGCCGACAGGGCTGGTGCCGCTGCCTGGGCCGCCGAGGCGGCCTTGTCTGGGAAGCAACAGATAGTCGAACAGCTAAAGTCCGAGGTCCACGAGGCGGAGATAGTTTTCCAGGATGAGAGCTCCTCGGTGGGTGTGGCACAGGTAAGAAACAAGAAACACTCCCGACATTTCTTCAATACACTTAAATGTTAATCGTAACGCTCAGAACAATCTCAATGCCGCGGCCTGCACAGCGAATCAGGCTAACGAATTACTGCAGAAATTGCAGGATACCGTTAAAACTGCCCAGGAAACCGTGTCCAGCGCGGAGGCAGCACTTTGTGGTGCCCATCAGGAGCTGCAAGAGAAGAACAAGCTTGTGGAAGCTGCTCAGCATCGGGTTGAGTTGCTGGCCCAGCAACTGCGTAACGCCAAGACAGACTATGAAAACACCAAAAAGGCCGCCTACAGGGCCTCCTGTGCGGCAGCCGAGGCCAGGCAAAAGGCAATGAGAGAGCGACGAGCACCGGCCAAGGAACTTAACGCCTATAGAGATCAGCAGCAGAAGTATTATCAGACACAGGAGCCAGCACAAAGGCAGGAAGCCGAGCAGGAGCATCATCAGACACTGGTGCAAGCGCCTTTTCAAAATGTAAACTCCAAGCAGAAGCAACCTGAAGAATGGGAATACAACCAACAGGTTAAAGCCAAGTTTGCACCCGGCGCCAAGCAAAAGAAGCGACGATTCTCCGGAAAAAATATGTGGGCTTATAGGGATCCACACCAGAAGTACCAGCAAACCCAGGTGCGACCTGAGTTGCAGGAGCCCGATCAGAAGTACAAGGACAATGCCAAGCAGAACCAACCTGAACAATGGGAATATAATGAACAGGGTAAAGCCATGTTTTCCAGTTAAATTGCTCATCTTAAATTAAAGTTTATTTTGTAATGAATATTAAATAAAAATGAATAAGTGGCCGCAGCAGAGTTAAGCCAACAAAAACATATTTACATTTCTCTTCTTGGCACCACCTTTAGTTTAAAGTTCATCAGAGTCGCCCAACCCCTTTTTCGAATGAAAAGCTATGCTCCCTTGAAACTTCCAATGCCAAGTGCCTCGGGGACATGGGCTTTGCCAATCGAAGAGTTGGGACCCCCAGCAGCGGGACTCCAAAAAGGCAACGTGGCCGGGCCCGAAAAAAAGGGACACCAAACCCAATTGGCTTGTAAAACAATTTGACCAAAGCTATTTCGTTATAACTTTTGAATTTGTTCTTGTTTTTTCGTATTTCTTTATTTTTGTGTTGTGTTCGTTTTGCCATTTTCCGTGGGCGTGACACAATGGGGGCGCATTACAAAAGTTTCCACCACACGTTTTCAATAATGATTAGTTTCGGGTTTTCCATCGGGGAATTGACAAGGGATAAGGCCAAGAACATTAAGTTTAAAGTTTTTTTTTCGTTTCACACTCGCCTGAAAAGTTGGCAATAAATAAATGTTGCTTGTCAGCGTATTAATTGGGTCATCAGTTGTGGAAACTGCCAAAGTTTTCCCCGGCTGCCATCCGTAAAAACTCACTGGGGAGCGGTTAAAGTAACGATAAGGGTTTCGGTTATTTGTGGCATTCGATTGCGTACTTGAGACAAGAATTATCAGGCGAGGCTAGGCTGCTTTATGATCTGATTTAAGATAATGTATCTGTGGGATGGCCAAGTCGGGCCGAGTAACTACCCGATTTATAGGTTAGCTACGTTTAGGAGCACTTGCCACCCGTCATTGACAGGCGGCCAAAAAGGGTTCGATTGAGAGGCAGATTTTGGTTTTTGTTGTCCTATTTTGTCTGGCTAAGTCACATTTGTACACTAAAGAAAACATGTAAAAAAAAGCATAAATACAAAGAGCATATATTATGTTTCTCACAAGAAATTTATGGAAGCTCAATCTTGATATTTATAAAAGAACACTATAGCTTCTGTATTTCTACAAATGAGTTAGTTAGTAGTAGTTAGTAGTAACTAATTTAATTAAATTAGCATTTTTCCCAAAAATAACAAATTTTTCTCTGTGCAAAACCATGAGTCGGGTATTAGGGGCACTACGCCGCATGTGGAGAAATCATCGCCGGAACAGGACCATTTGCCCATTCCGGACGTTCAGCATTCGGATGCCAGATGCCATGGCCACATTCCACTCCACTCCACAGACATCCAAAATATTTGCTGACACTTTAGTGCCAAAGCAATCTGGCAAGTGTTGATCGCTCCAACAACTAAATAAACTACTACTAAAAGTCAGGCGCAGACCCCAGGACTACCGCTGGCCGTGTCAGTCAACACTATCAACATAAGCCACAATGCCACGCCCCCAATTCCGGGACCCAGTAACCAAAACCAAAGCAAATCCAAAAGCCTGGCCCCCAAACACGCCTCGAACTCGTCCGAAATGTATTCATTTCAACACTCTCCAATTCACCAAAATTCAGATGGTGTGAGTTCTTTTTTGTTATCCGGGGTCCGGTTTCCAATTTGCGTTCTTGCGTATTTTTCGGGGGAAACAAATCAAAACAAATGAAATGAAATCAATTCAATGAAGCAAATCAAATTTCATGCGTATTTCGTCGCTTTTCCCAGCTTCCTCCTCCTGGCGCCTGGCTGGACAATAAAAATTGTCGGCCCGAAATCGAAACCAAAGCGAAAGCGTTGCCCGAAACTGAAACCGAAACTGAGTAAAATCAAATCTGTTGCTATTTGCCCGAAAAGTTGCGGGAAATATTGTATTTATGGCTAGATGAAGGAGGCTGAGGGATAAATAGGCCTTAAATCTGTGTGTGTTCGCGTGGCCTGGCAAACAACATATAAATCTCAGGAAACAATATAATTTGGGGAATTTTTATAGCACAGAACTGAAGAAAAACATTTTCTAGCCATGCGTATTTTTATTTAAATTTATAAAATTAATTAAAGTCCCATATGAAATCCAAAAAATTCTAAAATAAAAAGCTTATAAATTACTTACTTACTTCGTAACTATTTTTATGGAAATTTGGTGTTTATGATTTGTAGATATATAAATTTACTACAGATCCTTAAAATTTTCTTTTTTTCCTGCATTTCTCGATTCGTATTTTTAATCAAAATGTACCCCTTTAAATACTCTTAATTTTCCAGCTTAGAATTTATATAATTTCTCCCAGTGAAACCCTCTTCTTCATGCATGTATTGTATTTGTGTGACTGGCATGCAAATGAAAATCCACAATGGCATACATTTTTGGGTTCTTAAATTGACTTTCGAACAAATACAAATGTTGCAAACTCCAGGAATAGCTGCTGTCAATGCCGAAAAACTTCGACTTTTGTCTGCCGACTGCTGCTGCCGACTTTGGCCAGCCAAAGAGTCAATTTATTCCGCTCAGCTGGAGGCAGATATCATCGCATATCATTTACATTTTCACCTGGCGGCAGCTCCACCACAGCTGTGAAAATTCTCCATGGTCCCACATCCGGGCACCTCAGCATCATTACTATTCGCTTTAATGGCAAAGAAGCAGCCACCGCTACCGCGCTGATATTTGCAAATTAATTTCATATCATTAAACATTTGCCCGGGTATTATTATTTACCAAATTGAGGAGGTGGTAGGTGGGAGAACCCCAGAGAGTCCCGCAGTTAATTGGAAATGTTTTGTGGGTGGCGCTTTGGGGGTGATCATGGGTTAAGTGTAATGTACCTGGTTGCGTATTGAAATTTATGCGAACGGCGAACTCTGAATGGCACAATGTGTTTGTTTAGTTTAATGACGGTTATTATATCCCATTGATTAATTATTGCCGTTAAGGCTCTCCGGGCTCATGATGATGATGATAATGATGATAAAGTATTTGTTGATGTTTTTCTGGTTGAGGCTATTAGCTTGATTAAAGGTTATGAATATGTTGATTAATAGCCCGCTTATTGATTGATCTCCAGCAGACAAAAACAAAGTTTTCTATTTCAAGGAAATTCATTGATAATATTTGTTGCATATCCGATTACAACATTTTGTTACAGAACGGAAAACTTTTCGTGATTTAATTTAGCGTTTTTAGATAAAACCCAGAGTGATAATAAAACAAAAATCTTGAGCACTGGAAACAATGCAGTCATTCATGTCTCGATGACTTTTTTAATGAAAATAATAAATAGTCATGTACATATTATGTGTCTAATTTCTAACATGTCTTGCATAACACTTGGTTCCTCTGATAAAAATGTTCGCTCCGTTCGTAGAAACTCTAACTCCCATTACGCTTTCGAAACTTTTTTTTGGAAAATATTACTTTCAGCTGGGTTTTAATAAAATCCGCCAGAAAATAAAACTTTTGACGCTAAGCAAATGCACCCTAGTGACGACAATGGGTAACTTTATAAAGAGTGAAATGGGCTAAGGGAAAATATTAATTTTCCACAAACACTGAGACAGAGTCAGAGACAGGGAAAGGGTTTGGTTTGTCGCACCTCCCCGAAAAACTATGAAAACTCATTTAATAAACTTGCACGGGGCAAAAAAAGGGACACAGAAGAAAAACACATCGCCAAATGCAAAACTTGTGTTGACACGACAACTGCCCCGCCCTCGAATTCCGCCCACCTGCCGGATCACTAGAGTTTCTCCGCCAGGTGTGTGTGTGTGCTGATGTCTCTGAGTAAAAGTGTATTAAGGGGCAAGGAACACAAAGAAAAATTAAGTTGAAATTTAATAGCATTTATTCAATATGCAATATTTATGCTAAGACTGGCAAACTCTCTTGTAATTGTATGGAAGGGGTAAGTTACTACTGCAACGAGGCAACTTTCTGGAAAGATTTACTCTAAGATACCAATGTTTTCTTTCAGTGTCTTGCACAGGGACAAAGTGTTGCCGTTTTGCTGTTGCTTTTGCATTTGCCCCTGCCATTTCACTGACGGAGTGACAAACTTCGCACGTTGCACAAAGACGCTGGCGAAACTTGAGCAGATTACTCAGTGAGCCCTTGGATCCCACTTCACTATCCCACTCTCCCGGTCCTGCGGCTATATTTCCTCGGTGCACTTTTTTTTTATGTGTAACACAAACCCGGTACTTAGTGAAAAGTGAAAAACCAGTGTAACAATGTTGAGCTTTTAACGGTAAATTGTTGCGAGAGCAAGACCAAAAGACAAAACGTTCCCTCTTTTTTTTCGTTCTTTCCAAATGAACAACAACAAAGTTGAATGAGGTCGAAAGGTGAGGCGGAAGGCAGCGCTGACTGAGTAAACGAAATGTGTCAAGTAAGTGCAATGCTTCAAGTTGAAATTTATGCAAAGTGCGCCAGTTTAGGGACAAGTACTCCAACTGCCAGCTAGCAGACTTCTGAGCTTTCCCCACCTCAGAATGCATTGTAATTCGAAATACGAGCTCGAGAGTTGAAAGCATTCTCCAAGGGCTAACTGGTAGTATTTTGAAAAAGTTAAGTTAAGCTCAAAAAATAATTAAAGGTTATGATCTTCAAAGCCGAAGTCTACATGTGCTTCTTTGGTGATAACTAATTATAGACTTTTCATTTCTTTAAATTACAAATTCAAGGGTATGGTTTATTTAATTCTTCGATTACTTCTATTAATCCTACAGGAAATATTAAAAAAGAGTATCCTTTTACCCCAGTTGACCTAAGTTGTCTTTTTTTTTGACTGCACCAAACTTTTTAATAAGGAGCGAGTGGCCAACAAATAGCTGCAAAAGCAACAGCTGCAGCTGACGGCGAGCTAATGGCCAAAATCCTTTTTCAATTTTCGGCCTTTAAGACTGCTGCTACTGGAATGCTTAGGCAAAATTAAAGCGGCGAAAGGACACTTTCTGGAAGGGACCTGCCCTGTCAATTGTCCGCAACTTTCGTTCGAGGCCATAGCAGAGGAGGCAGGCCAGAAGCCAGAACCAATGAAATGCCACACAACTGACACGCTCTCCAGCACTCCAACCTCCATGGCTCCTTGGCCAGGATGTGGGCCTGCTGCTCCTGTGTCTGCACGGTGAATAATTCTGTGACAGAAAGGTCAAATTAATTTTAGCTCTAACAAAAGAACAATATGAGATAGATTGAAAAATAGCCTTGAAGGTGTATTGGCTTTAATTAAGCTTAATTCTGCTATGCCATACTTATATCGAATTTTTAAAGGGCTTCAATGTACAGATTTCTTTTATTCTGCGTTTTTGAATTATTAAGTCAAGTTCGACGGAATTTCTTCTGTGTGTGGAACCCGGTCCAAGTCCGAGGGTCCTCGGTCCGGGTCACAATGAATGACATGCAAGCCTGTGTTGTGTGCGTGATCCATTCGGCCCACTCGACGTTTGTTTGACGAAATCGTAGCTGAGTGGCGGTGCCAAAAGGAAAAAGGAAACGCTGTCCTGGCACGCAACATTTGCCCAACCGCAGGCCAACAACTCCGATTGATGAGCTCGAAGCCAGCTGGAGCTCACGGAGGTGGAGCAGCCGCACCACTTGCTGGCTGGCTGTCTGTCAGTTTAGCGATGTCACTTGAACTTCGGAAGGGAATGCTGGGGGCAATTGACTGTAAGTAGCCAGGGGAAGGAGCAGGAGCCAGTACAGGATGTGAAACCAGCGAAGGACTCGGGGCTGCTGCAGCTTGCATGGCATTAGGATTAGAAGTGTTTATGCAAATGCGGACAACTTTGAGTGATTGCACGGCAGGCGCTTAAGAGACAGGAACTTGACTTGACAGCCACTCCTTGGCGGAATGCCAAAAGGACCCACAAGGCGTCGTGGAGGGTACAGAGGACACCTAATGGCATCGGGCCATTTAAAAACATCTGCGATCTGATTGATTTAAAATCGTTTGCATAAACGCGGACTGGATGTTTGGTTAACTCAAATTACCTTCGTTGCCGGGAGTGATGTCATAAATAAACAATGATAAAATGCTGAGAAGTTCTTGATTTTAGGGAAAATAAAGATGAGTCTAAACTTATTTGAGAACTTCTGTTTTATTTGTATACATTTTTGAATTTATTCTTAATAGAAGATATCGGGGAGCTCCTAAAAACTTAACCTTTGATTTATATTTATTCGATTTATTTTATTTACGAAACTCTTGTTATTCTTGTTAAAAAATCAAAATTTGCAACATTTCAGCTTGCAAACTTGATATCATCAACATAATTGCAATCAAACTGTCTGAAATGTATTCCACCTTTAGTTGAGTTCAATTCTTTCCAGCAATTGTTATTTTTTGAGTTTCCACCGCACAATAAAATTTACCATTCCGATTTTTCGCTTTTATTTGTGGTTATCTTACTCGGATTACAATTGCAATTAATTTCTCACACATATTTAAGTGATTTTTGCCACCAAATTTTTTTGTTGCCATTGAGCCTGCAATGTATTTTTTGCGTACTTAACCAGTGCAATTTCCGCGTTTCGTTTTAAAATGGTTAATTCGATGTAATTTTCGAAATGGGGCAGGTCTGAAATCGGGTGCATGAAGGGCTTTAAGTGCAGGCCACTTTCGGTGGCATTGTTGTAATTATAAATGCCATTAAAGCCACAGCCGCCGAGGCTCCTCCGGAAGAGAGCCTTACGCAATTTGCGCTCCGACACAAAAAAACATCCATTAAAAACGCAAATCAAAACGAAACCAAACGCTTGACACAGTTCCGGGCACCGAAGGGAGGAGGCGAGGACCTTATGGTTCGGATGCCAGAATCCTTTGCGCAAACAACAGATGCAGCAGCCAAACCGCAACAATGGGAAAGTCCTTGGCAAAGTATTTCACTTTCACGCCGCAGCCACAAGAGTCGAGACTCGAGACTCACTCGCCCGAGAGCGCCACCAGATTTCGAGTAAGTAATTGCTGCAGTTCTCAATTTCCCCCGGCTCTTTCCTGGCTCCCGGAAAATCTCTCATCCACAAACACACACACCACCAGTCAGGCATTCCTTAATTGTCTGCAGTTCTCTCCTCCTTTCTTTTTAGGCAGCCAGCAAAAGTTTTAGTTTTTGCCTACTGCGTCTAGTTTTCCTTTCCACAGAGTCTTAAAGCAAATCAATTAAGCTAAGGCCCAGCCACAAATTGAAGACCGATCTGCCAGAGAGAGAGCAACTGTCATCACCTATTGGGGAATTGCAAATATAGAAAGCGATTGTATTGTACTCACTTCATAACCACTTCGAGTCATTGAGCTGCATAAAATATTTTATAATAATTTAGATTTAAATAGGGCTGAGAGCAATTCTAAGGGAGTATTTTTTAAACGCTTTGTTTATTAACATACTTGCCTTTGGGATACCAGGCTTGGGGATAATTTATTTTTGTATTTATGTAAATACTTTGCTTATTAAAACAAAAGCAAACTGAGTTCAGCATTTTTCATGAAGTTCTTCTAAATACAAATATTACAAAAAAAAACCAAATAAGCTTTCATCTGTAACTGATTTGTAATTAAACCAATGAGGCAGAAGCGTATAAATGAACTTTTCAGTTAATTGGCAAACAAGATAATAATTAGAAATGATTTCAACCGGAAAAATATTTACTAAACAGCGTTTAAAATAAACAAAGAACAGAACAACAATATATGACAAATTCTTAGGACAAAATTTTAATAAAAGGGATTCTGAAAATATATACAATTCATATTCTCGAAATCAAAACCTAAATATAAATAAAAAAGCTGCAAGAAACAATAAAATTATAGTTTCCCTAAAAAAATAAATGCCAAGCCATTGAAAATATAAAACAACCTACTGGCCTAATCTAATATATAGTCTGTTAAGAACTATAACCATGCACAATACATTGATTGATTTAAATTAAACATAATTCAATATATTGCCAATCAAAGTCGGTGTGGGGAAAATTCCTTATACTCTTTTCCCACATATTGTTCATACATATATTAATTCCCGTGCAGCATCGGCCCGCTGGCATCCATCCTGGGAGCCAGTCAAACGGTCATACGGTGACGACAGTTGGGCGATTGAACACTTGGCCAAGTGCAATCATGGCCAGCTGATGGCCTCGCAGTCGTTGTCGCTGCTGATTAATTTATGCCAATATGCAATTTTCACACCAACGGGCAGGGCCAGTGCAATGACAGCTCAAGCGCATAATTGCACGGGTCTGGGGCTTATTTATGGCACCCGCCCGCCCGACCATCGACTGCCGACGGACATTCCGCCTCTCTTGGCCCCGGGGGCAAATTAAGAGCTCAGGATTGAGTTTGGGGCGGGGAAAAGGTCGCCCAGACAGCCTCATGGAAAATGGCTCCGAGCTGAGGTCATAAATTGAGCTGTCAGCTGGCAAATAGGTTTTAATCATTTTATTAAAATTCCGAGGCAGTTAATTGCCCAAAGGATCTGCTGGGATAAGCAGAATAATCTTGCCTCTGCCTTAAAGCTAGCATTGAGGTCAGCATGAAATTTATGCTAAACATGTCAAGGCTTCACCATATCTTTGGGCGGGGCAAGTGCAACCAACGCCCCTTCCAGCAGCACGTGTCCGTTTTTGTGGGGTTCAGCAAAAACGGCACTCCCGCTCCCCACTTGCATTTGATTATGTGGAAGATGGAGGAAAAAATAGTACAAATCATAGTATACATTTCAGAGAGCGCTCACATCTCTGAAAATAAAAAAATGTATATATATTTTTAAGTAAAATGTTTCGAGGCGGGATACAACTTATTTATTAAATAAAAGTAAAATAAATTAATGTTGCAATGCCTTCGGAATATTAATACTTTAAAAAACCTTTTAAAAATTAATGGCATAAAATATAGATATATCGATACTGTATCGACATTTGACGCAAATATCGATAGATAAAATATCCATAAATAAAATAATGAAAATAATAAATAATAATATCCTTATTATATATATTTTTGGCTATGTGCCATCTCTGACCAGGGTTCCCCTGTACCCCATTTTTCCGCTATTCCTCCCCCCTCTCCGCCATCCTGTTTTCGGGGCTGTCAAAACGTTCGCCTGCCTGTCAACCACAAGACACAACACAAAAAGCACTGGACAATTTGCCTGGCGCCGGATTAGATTGCTCTGGTGTGATCTTTTACTTATATGGGTATATGGGGTGGACGCACGATAGGGGGTGGCAATCAACGTCAGGCGTGCGTCAGAGTTGCCTGCACGCCTGATGGATTGCCAGGGTTGCCTGGTCCGTCTAATAAGCAAAACACATTTTTGTATCGAGGCTGCCGCTTAAAGAGCCGTGAAAATTCGCTTTTGCTTGGCTAGTTATTTCCCTGCGGGCCATTCTCTGTGTCTGTGTGCTTGTGTTTGCGTTGACAAATGATGTTTGAAGGCAAAGTTAACTGGGCCGGCGTGTCGCTGGCCATTTTGCGGTTGCCACTGCCACTGCCGTGCGCTTTAGAAAGAAAAAGTAAAAATTTATATACAAATTTGAATTATGGCTGTGGGCGGCTTATACCTTTTCGTTCCCTTTCTGTTTTTAGCTTTCAACAAAACTCTTTTACTTTTACTTTATTTCTGTATTTCCTTTTTTAGGTCACCGCATAATAAATAACTGCGGATGTTCTTTTCCCTTTTTCTGATTCAACAGTGTTCCGTATAATTTATGAAGGTTAAATTTGCAAATTTTTTCTCCATGAACGAGACCGTGTTTAAGGGCAATTATGGGGCCTGTCAAATGTATATTTCGACAATTGCGGGACCAAGCTTTCGGTTGGCGGGGCAAGCTTTTGTGGAAGAAACAGAAAGCCTCCGCGTCGAGCTTTTCCCCGAGCTCCCCCGTTTATCCTTCGCCATTTGTTGTCTTTTCATTAGGACAAAAGGCAAATGTCCTTGGCCCCCTTGGCGTCCTTCAGTTTGCCTTGCACTTGAATTCCTGCAAGTGTGTGCGTGTGCCAGTCTGGGTTTTTTGTCCGTTTCATGTCCTGGCCATAAATTGTAACTAACGTCTCAGGATAGGAAGGATTCAGCGAGATGGTTTAATGCATATTTATACCACCTAAATGGCTAATGAGCAAAACGTGCCACACATGCAGCACCAACATTTTTGAGGCATGAATATGCGAAAACACGAAGAAAATACATTAATTAAATTTTCGGCAACGAACCTTCAACTCCACCTACGCCTCGGTCCTTGCGGAAACTCTAAAAGGCGCCAGCGCCAAGGGTGTAACTTTTACTTACAAGCGGTGTCGGAAAATCAACCAGTGAAAAAGAAGAAAAAGCCGAGGGACCTATAAAGAAAATCATGCCTGGCCATGTGTGTCTGAATTCTGATTGAGAATTACGCGAATGAAACAAAAGTCGGACCAAGAAACGAGTGTGAGAATACGTGAGAGCCGAGATTCTTGCCTGCATTATTTATAAGAATAAAAACCAAATAATGAAGCCTCATAAAAATGCCGGGGCTCATGCCATATTGCGGATATTACAAACAAAAGATAATAATATAATGAGCAATAAGCCAAAGGCAAATAATAAAGGTCGGTTGCAGAAAGAGATCCAAGGACCCGGAGACCACAGCACAGAATTCAATTATGTGCGATAAACAGAAGTCATTAAATATTAAAGTGCTAATGGAAAAGGAATCGACGGTGGCCATACAAAAGATGATGCTTTTCCCGGGAAAATAAACCGGCTCAAAGGAAACGTAATGAGCGGAGGACAAAGAGTGAAGGGTCAAGGTGGAACCCAGACCCCGCCAACGAATTGATGGACATGACTGGTGTAAGAAGGGAAATGAGGCGGGGGAAATGCAGAAAAGCTGTGCAAATACTTAACGGAAAAACAGCGGAAAATAGTGCCCAGACTTCAGGTACAAATATACAGTTTGAAAAACTATATACGAAAGAATAATCAATTGGAGACAATTTAAGTTAATAAATATAGAGAAACATTTTTTTTAATGTACAAATGGTTTTTACCAATTTTAAAATAATTTGTTTTTTAAGAAAATACAATATAAACCATAGGTAGATTGTTAAAAATTTATTATTTTCTATCCATTATAAATTTGTATTGTTTAAATAAAGGTAAAAAATATAATAATATTTATAACAAATCTATTTAAAATTCTTTATAAAATAGTTGAAACTATATTGAACCAAGTTAATCGGTTTTGTATATAATACCCTATAAAGGTAATTGAAATTTCTTATATATACAAATAAAAGAGCCCTTTGCTTATTTATATCACATTTTAATTTCTTTATCTGTATTTTCACCTTTATTGTGGCCACATGGCGCCAAGCGTATGCTACATATGCATATTTCTGCGACCAGATGGAAATTTCACAGTATTTTGATTTGTTGTACATTGTGTGTTGGCCCGAGCTTAATTTTATTTTCCCCAACTTGTATTATTATGCATGCATAAGGTGGAGAAGGATCGACGTCGGTTTGAAGGTAATTTTACGCTTCTCTAATTTCGCATTATGAGATTATTATTATGTTTCGCGTTTTTTTTTTTTGGGCTGTGGAGCTCTGCAAGAATACAGTTGCTGATAATTGTGTATTTTGCGGCTTGTTAGCAAATAAAATATTCCCTTTGACCTTGTTTTCTTGGTCATTACATTTTGTATATTAAGGGTTTTCATGCCAGATGACAAACTGTTCGTAGATGCATTAAATAGGCAAATGCAATGATTTTAGCATTTAAAATGCAAATCAATGTTATTGGCAACCACAAAATAAAGTGCTGATTTATCCAGGGTGACAAAAACTAAAACTAAAGATTATAGGAAGCTCTGGATTCATTAATAAATATGAAACACATATTTTATATAAAAAAAATTGTTTTTCAGAATTATTATCAGTTTTTAAGCGACCTTGAACTTTATTTATATTTTCTTTCCTATCAAAAAGCCATAAAAATGCTTTAAGCTTACTATTCTACTTGAAACCATTTTCAAATGCTAAGCAATTCTGTTAAGAAGCAAAAATACATATGCCAAAATATACAATGAATTAGGCATCGCCTGCATCCCTGATCCGACTGTCGAAACTGAAGAGAAAATTGAGCGCGGAAACAAACCGCGAATCCCAAAAACCAAAACCAGATTTTAAATGCATGTAATTGTTATGTGAAGCACTGAGAGGGACGGAGCGCTGGGCAAACAAAATTTGCGTCACTTTTGTGGCTGCACCTGCGGCTGTCGCCGGCAGGTGTGTGTGCGCTGGCCTTATCCCCGCACTAAACTACTCCACTATGCGATGCACTTTCCAGCAGATAAATTATAAATAAAGCACATCGACATCAGCGCGCGAAATGCTGTCATGATTTCCGTTGAACTCCACACACTCGCGCTGTGACCAGATTAAATATATCCCTTTTTTCGGGACTCCCGTCCCCCTACGCAGCGGATCCTTTATTTATGCCATGAATAAATGCAAATTTCCCAACGCCGCAGCAGATTTTGCAACATATGAAAAGGCAACGGGGAACATGGGATAGAGAGGACACGCCAAAGGACTCCGCAGCGTGTCCTTTGCATAATAATAACTTGTAAATGTCATGTAGCGCAACCGTGTCCTCCGTCACAGCATAAAAAATCTAAATAAAATAAAAGATGAGGGGAGTGGCGCTCCATCTGGGATCGTGTGCCGTATGCGAATTAGCATTTAATATGTGCCATAAGGCCAGGGGCATTAAAATTGCTAATACGCCCGAGTGTCTTCAAAGGAGAAATGGCCAGCCAAGAAAATGAACCTTGCAGGGCATGTGTAAATTGAAGCAGGTTGAGAGACTGCAAATAAATACCAAAGACTTTAATGAGAAAGTTCAATATATTTCCCCGCCCGCATGTTTGCCTTTTCCGCCATGAAGCCCGGCGATTGGTTTAACTTCTCAACCTTTGGCAAACCGATTAGACGCCACTAATTGACCGGAAACGAGAAAAATTGATTTATTTGCCGTAGCTGAAGGCCTTGAGGTGGTCATTATTGCGATAAGAGCCGGGCACAAAATCAATGCCAATTGATAGGCCGGAAAGCAATTTCCCTAAGCCTAAGCAATTTGTAAATTAAGCAAAAATGTATATGGACAAGCATTAAACGATATTAGAGTGGTTTTTGAAGGAAAGTTGGGATATTACGTATACGTATTAGGGTATCCTGCTTCCTTAAGGAGTTAGTTTTGTTGTTAATTCCTTTAGCAGATAGATATGCGATATTATATCACAACTTAACCTTAATGTTCAATAATTCTTGCTCCAATTATAAAAACCGAAAAGTAATCGAAATATTCAAGTTATTAATTACTCCCGCAATCAACTTTGATTACTCATTTTTGGTTAACATTAAATAGGAAATAAGGAGTGGTTTAATTATTTACTGCTCTGTCAGATACCGTTGCCACCCACTGGCATTAAATGGCAAATTTGTAGCCCACTAACGGCTCTACTCAGTTCCTCCCAACACCCCTAGGATTCATTCGGACATTTTTGCATTGGCAAGCGCTTTTTGCCCAAGGATGCCAAAGACAGCGAGCCACTTGTGTGCGATACTTTTGCAACAAAGACAGACACAAAATCTCTGAAAGAAGCCGGAGGAGAATGCTGGGTGAGTGGGATACCGTGAGACAGACGTATATGGAGAGCCATTTGAAAACTATTACGCCCAGGAGATTCATTCGAGTAGTGCGGCATTTATAACTCAAATGTTGCCCGAGTAACAAAAAGCCTAAAAACTCGAGCGCAGAGGCAGGAGCATTGGCGAAGGACAACTTGCAGCTAGAAAATAGTGATGAGCAATTATGTGTGTTTTATCCTTGGACGTTAATATAAATAAATAAATATTTATTTCCTTGAAAAGGGCATGACTATCGGTGATATACAATGGTTATTTGACAGTGACATGACAGCCAGTGACATTTTTCCAAACTATTCTTCGGTGCCTATATTTTTCCGCCGCTTCAAAATATATGTCTAATCCAACAATATTTTTAATTGGCAATAAAAAATAGTTTAGAATATAAAACAATGTTCAAATACATGTTAAATACATGCAGCGCTTTCCCGAATTGTCTATTGGTCATCACTGCGAAAGGGATCAAGGATGTACTATGGCAGGAATATGAGAAAACTGCGGAAGCTGCCGAAGCAACGGCAACACACACGAGAAGGACATTCTCTGTGCTTGCTTTTTATTAGAATGTGTCCATGGAGACGTGGGCGCCAGCCATTGTCTGGCTGCCTTCGCCACGGATCTTCAGCGTCCTCTCTGCCCTTGTCTATATCCTATCCTATAACATATAAACAGATATATATTGTGCTTCTGTAGTTTACTATACATTTCTTAGCACGTAGTTATCTGTGGCAGCAACGGGAACAACAATGCCACTTGAAAGAACAATAAAAAGTTTGCTGAAAACAGAAAAAGACAGATATGCCCTTTCGCATATGAGGAAAACTCCCTGTTCCGCAATAAAAAGTAAGTAAACCAGTGGACTAGGATATATGTGAGCAAGTTCCGTCATTAAGTTAAAATATTATGTTTTTTCTTCTAATTTTATATTTGCTTTTTTTTCTTTATGCTTTATTTCCCTTTTCACATGCTAAAATTGTTATCTGAACCGCTAATATTTAAAATCAAAAGTCATACGTAATTTTCTGTCAGTGTTCTTTATAAAAATGATTAAATCTTATTAACGCCTTGCAGAAAATTTTAACACGTTAATCATCTCCTATACCGGTGGTTTTATACCGGCAGATCTTTGAGTCCAACGCCCATTATTATGTCGGCCTCCTTTAGGGATTAGTTTTGTATTTGTAAAATAACAAATTTATTTGCATTGTTTTAACTCACCGGCTACCAGACTTGCGCAAAGCAGTATTAATACAAAAGGCACTCCCAAGTACATTTTCGAGTAAGAAAACAAAACAGAACAGTTTACCCAGCTATTTATACAGGTAATGAAGCCTTTAACCTTTTGGCGAAGCTAACTGCATTAAAAAGTATTGCTAATTGACCTTAAGATTTACTTTCCGGACTAGGTTATATAACTTAAGGAAACTCTATATGTATGTATATTAAATATATAGAAATATTTTAAATGTAATTTTGTTTAAAAAAGGAGCACCCTCTCTGATAGTTTCTGGCTTGTTCCCGAGCCTGCGAGCCTTCGGATCTGCAGCCCGTCAACGTCGAATAAGCATCCACGTCGCATGCCGGTGCCTCCAATAACATTCTACAATTTCTGGAGTTTCGCAACGGAGTCCGGCGCAATTAGTTGGCGTTGCTCCAAAAAATCGGATTTTTGTTTCCTGAAATTGACGTTAAGACCCATTTGAGCAACAAATTGAATGTTTGAAGGAATCTTTCATAAATCCCCACAAGAAGGGTAGCAAATCTAACATCAAAAACTAAAGAGTGATTGCAAAATCTAGTGCGATTCCTAAGCTAATCGAACTTCTTATTACTGCTCAACTTATAGGATGCACGTTATGCGACTGGTTATGAAGTCTGACAAACTGGCTAAATAAAACCGCCCGCTGATGCTAAAATCGAGAAAAATCGTGTATATTTTATGAAATCCAACACATTTGGCCTGTCAGCTTTTAGCTATAGCACCTACATCCTTAATTCAATAAAAAATAAGTAATTTTTCATTTAATTCAACAAGTTACCAAAAATTTGAAAGGCTTGCAAAGGAAGAGTACCCAATCCCGAAATCCAGATCAGAAAAAATGCAAAGCTTTATGACATACTGCACTTATTCACTGCATTTATTAACCAAGGCTACTTAAGTTGGCAATTTGAATTTGATTATTATTTTCGTTATTACCTCCTTGGACTTGGACCAAACCCACGAAGAAAAGTACGGCGATGAGACCAGCGAGGACTTTCATGGCTATTAGTTGGTTATGGAAATGATTTAAGAACTGAGAATCGTAGCTGCTTATAAAGCGAGAATTTCATAAGTGAAGCTAATCAACTTTACCGCCTCACAAAAAAAAAATTTTAAAGTGCCGCGTGAGCTGAACAGCACCTACATGGCATCTTCGGTATTACAGATTTAGAACATTTCCATATACGTAACATAAAGGTTAAAAAATGCCTTCTTGTTTTAAATATTTACATCTACTCTGAAGGATGGCAATTTTTAAAATAATTTCTGAAGCGCTATACTATCCCACATTAACTTTGTTGACATTATGTTTATTTTTTTCTAATGCTAAGAAGAGAATCCTTGATTCTTACACTGAAAAACCGAATGTCAATTTTAAAAAAGCTTATACAATATCTTAATGCAAGTTCGGCAAACTCAACTGGCCACGAGCCCTAGAGGAATAACTTAGTTTCCGTAGTTTCTGGTAGGAGTCCCGGTGGTCTAAATTCATTTATTACTATTTTTTATCTTTGCTTGTTTCTCAAAAAAAGATCGATGTAGAGCTTCAAAGGTTTTGTACCAAAGGTAAGCCTTTAGCCGAAGCCTTTAAATATATTTCCAACTTTTGTTCCCAATTTAAGAAGAAGAAATGCAAAGAAAGAAATACAGAAATGAAAATTAAAAATTTACTCTTTTAGTCCATTTATTTACTGAATTTATCACCCAATAATATCACTTAAGTTGCCAATTTGAATTTGATTAGCGTTCGTGTTAGAACTCCCTTGGGCCTGGATCAAACCCACGAAGAAAAGTACGGCAATAAGACCAGCGAAGACCTTCATGGCTATAAGTTTGATTTGCAATTGAGTCGAAGTACTAGAGTTGTATTGAAACAGGCGCTGCTGGTAAGTAATATTTTAAATTCCTTTCAGTTTATATAGGGATACGCTGGGTAAAACCCAAGCTGGAACTAATCTTGACATTTCTTCTGACGCAAATCAATTCAGAGTGTGAAAATGCAATATAAGTAAAAGGTCAACTGGAAAAGGTAATGCAATATTCGATTGCGTATAAAATTTAATTAAGGGTACCAAGTCGTCACGCTATGTTTTACACCTTCAAAATGTAATTAGGGTGAGCTTAATAAGTGCTTAATAATTTTACAAGCATAACTAATAGTTCAAGGATTGGGGCGCTCCTTAAGCTTAATTTTAGGCTGTGGCTATTTATTGGTTTTACACTGAAATTGAAAAGAAAAAAATAATGGTTGTACATAGCGGATGACATAAGTGAAACGAACTGTTGACTGAATTTACATACACCATATGGTTGACCTTTCAGGCGAAGCTAACTGCATTAAAAAAATATTGCTGCTTGGCCTTTAGACTCACTTTTCCATACTATGTTAAGCATCTTAAGGAAACTCTATATGTATTTATAAGTTAAGCGTCTGTTTTTAATGATTGGCAGACTGGCTAAATCGAACACCCTGCTGACACTGAAATCCAAAACAAACATGTATATTTTAGGAAGTCCCATATTTGTGGTCTCTGAACTTTTAGGTTCAGCGACTAAAAAATTTAATTCAATAAACAGGTGGAATTTATATTAAGATTTCATTCAACATTTTACCAAACAAATCAAATTTCTCTTCAATAATAAAGAGGACCCAATCCCGTAATAAACTTTTAGGTCAGAAAAAATGCAAAGATTTATGCCTTTGTTCACTGCATTTATTTACTGCATTAATTAACCAAGGCTACTTAAGTTGGCAATTTGAATTTGATTAGTATTCTCGTTAGTGTCTCCTTGGACCTGGACCAAACCAACGAAGAAAAGGACGGCAATAATTCCAGCGAGGACCTTCATGGCTACCAGTTTGAGTCAAAGAACTAGAATTGCGTTGAAGATGGTGATGTTTTGAGGTAATTCCATAAATGCGTCTCGATTTATATAGAAAACGGCGGGTAAAACCGAAACTGGAACTAATTTAGGCATGTGTTCTGATGCGGATAATTTCAGAGTGTGAAAATACAATCTAAGTAAAAGGTCAAATGGTTCTCAGAATCAAACATATGTAATCGGTGAATGAAAAGTAAATGCAAAATATTTGATATAAAATGTAAATAAAGGTAGACATTACTCTATGTTTTACACCTTTAAAGCGTAATTAAGATGAGCATAATATTTTCTTAAGGGGGAATATACATGTAAGACGAGATTTGTTTACCACTTTATTATTGCTTTAAAAAATAGTTTCTTATTCGTACAATATACTGTGAAAGTTTCGGAAGAATGTTTAGCGTTGGGCTGAAATCCATCTTTTTGCACTGCCTAAGAAATTGATCCATTCTGACAGCTTTTACTGTACTCATTCAAATTCAAGTAATGCCTCTGAAATTTGTGTTGAAAAAATAAACCAAATTTTAAAAAGTAAAGCTTCAAGATAGTATACTTTGTATTAAACCATGTGTATTTTGGTAGATACGCTTCACCACTACGCCGGACGCAATCCCAAGAAGTTCGTGAGGATAGCTCATCCACTGGCCGTAGTTTTGGGACTCGCGATCTCTGTCCTTTTGTTCTTGGTGCAAATGCTACATGTAGCGCCACAGCTGCTTAGCGAAGTGTTGTGCAAGCTGTACTGGATACTGGCCATCTTCATAATGTACAATATCCTGGGGAACATGTTGGCCTGCTACCGTGTCACATCGTCTGTGGCTAGTCTGCCCGAGGAAAGACAAGTGCCTGCTACGGAAGAGAAGCATCTGTGGCAGTATTGCGATTTGTGTCAAAAGCTGTCGCCACCCAGATCCTGGCATTGCAAGCTGTGTGAGTGTTGCATTTTAAAGCGGGACCACCACTGCATCTTCACGGCCGCCTGCATCGGACACCAAAACCATCGGTATTTCTTCTGGTTCACGTTCTATACGGCACTCGGAACTGGCCTATGTCTCGTCAGCACCTTTGTACTATTAGTTAGGACTCATTTGGCTCTGTCACTCATCAATTTCTCCACCTTCTTGGACACTTTGCTTTTCACCATTACCCTATTCACCTGGGTAGCCGCTGTCCTCATGTTGGCATTCCAAATACATGTTGTCTACCTGAACAATTCGTACTATGAAATGCTTGATCGCACCTACGATTTAGGCGTCAGGTCGAACTGCAGGAATATTATGGGTCAGAGAGGTCTGTGGACTTTTCTCTCGCCCTCGATAAAGAGTCCCTTGCCCCACGACGGCACCCAATGGCAAAAGAGGCAAAGCGAATGAGTTGCTTTTTATGAAATATTTATCTAAATTAATATTTATTAATGAAAATAAATAAATTGTTATTTTTTGTTATGTAATAAATTATTTAATGACTTGATCTGTGATATTTCATTTTAACCTTTTTAAAAATATACCGGAAATTTACATTTCACTATGCCTAGCGAATCTAATGCATTATTTAGGGTCAGCACTTAAGTGGTCATTAAAATGTCAGTCATCAGCTTGGGATATAATGTAGCCACGTCCTGGCTGTTGAAAGTAAGTTATACTATAGATCAAACTTTTCCAAACTCAACAACCATGTAGTGAATTGTATATTCATATATATAAAAGTTAATCCCAAAGGTCCATAAATATTTCAATTGAATCCACAAGGCTTTTCCATTTTTTAATTATTATTTTCAAGAGCAAAACAGGCAACTTAATAGATCTATAGCTATTAAGTTTATGAACCGAATTAGATTTCTGACTTATGCTGTTGCAAACTAATTGTCTCCTAAAATATTCATAATAAATACAGGGGGTCTTTTGAAATCATCATAGCGCTTTACGGAGAACTAATTAATTGTTGCCAAATATATAAAAGCAAAGTAAATAGCCAGAGGCAATTTCTGACTGGGCATTATTAACATTTTGGGGAGTATCTCGCGGCGCTTTCAAGTTTTGTATAAATATTTTCGCATCATTAAATAGCCAGCCAGACGGAGCTTTATTTATGCAAAACACAGTATCTCAATTTGTTTAAAACCCCGCCAGCCACGAGCATTTAGAAATATGTATATATGTACATGTATATACATCTATATTCATAGCATTTTAGAGGCCACAGACCCCAACTGCATCCTGGATTGGGCAGGAGCTGAAAGAACTAATGCACAAATTTATTGTGACTTTTGGCATTGGCGGCAACAGCTGCTCCATATTATGGCTGACACCCAGAACTCCGTCCTGCAAAGGGGCAGAAAAAAATAAAATCGCAAAAAGTACTCTCATGTGTGTATTCCTCGTGCTCAGTTTTATCTGGCACGCTGCACGCGGCACATTTGCATATTTCGTGAACAGGAGAAGCTGGCTTTTATTTTAGTTTTATTTTATTTTTATTAATACGAAAAATGTAATTTCAAGCATTTGCAACTGCAGCGGGCCCTCAGGGGCCACACGACGACGACGACAACAGTCAGCCCAGCAAGAAAAAATTGGCATGTGGAAAATTGCAAAAATGTTATAGAAGGCAAATAAAATGTCAAAATCATTTAAAAAAGCCCGTTGGCTAGGGGAATAAATAACTCGCGTGAATTTGAGAAATTTAATCAATTTGTCTGTTTTTGGAGAATTTAAAACAAAATATATTTATATTATATAATAATTAAAAAAAAAGTTTGGTAAAAATAAAAAAATTTTGTTAAAATGCTTAGGTTTAGAAAACCATTGCTTAATTTGCAGAAACTGAATTTATTTGTTAGTTTTAACCTAGAGATGGTAATATGTTAAAAACTATATTTCAAAATCGTATCAAAATTTCAAGCTGATAAATTTAAATTTTACCGTTGCGATATATGTACAAATAATCGATATTCTGCTTAAAGTGTTGGACCAATACAATCGGAATAAGAAACAACATATATCTATTCTAACATTATATATATTTTAACTCATAAAGTTGTTCAATATTTAAAAATCCGATATCCTTTATGTCATTATTATATTGAGTAGGATAATTTTCTAGATATATCATACCCAGAATAACCTAAAGCTTTTACTAACACCCTTAAGAAATATTTCCTGAAAAATAATGATTTTCTTGTAAGGATTATTTATAGACATTGGAATCCTAGCACCAACATTCATAACAATTACGAATGCAATCAAAACACTTGATTAGATTTTTGGCTTTTAGTTTCGGTCTGCCAGTCAGCATCACTTCCAAGGCTTCGGTTGTGTCATGTGCCCTTCTGGGTCAGATGAAATTCGGCATCTTTGTTGTTACTTTCATTTGCATTTGTCACGCTCGTTAGACATTCGGAATTCCCATTGGGAAATACGTTGTTTTTCGATATCCAATAACAGCCACGTGACTGGCATCCCGCACTAGGACAAACAAAAACTAAAGCCCAGTCAAGCTCCCTCAAGTAATGCTTACTAAGCTAAAAACACTTCTGAAATGTATTTTTAAAACTAATGCACAAGCGACAACAACGACGGCTCAGGAAGAAGCTGAGAGTGCTCAGTCTGCCAGCTCATAAATAAATATAAAAATGACTGTAATAGTTTTCAGCTTGGGGTTTCACTTGGCAACGGGCAATGCATAAATACCGAAGAAAGGATCTCGGGGCTAGAATCCTTGGCTTTATCTAAGCACTGGTAATAGGATGAAACGAATATCCGAGTTGCTTTCGTTGCTCTCGGTGCAAAAAGAAAGAGGACGAAAGAAGAATGGAGAAATCTTTTCTTGGAAATTGCAAATATGTAATATCATACTAGACAAAACAGAAGGCTAACGACAAAAAATAAAATTTTTAGAAATGAGGCTTTTACCTACAAATATTTATATAATTCTGCAACAACTTCCAGGCTTTAAATTAAATTCATCATAGAATACTGTTAGTATTTATTATTTAAAAGGGTAAATGAAATATTCCCTGCATTAAAATTAAATTTAACAAACTATGCCTAAATGTTTTAACAAATTACACAGCGAGCTGGCAAGCTCACCTTTTACAAACATTGTGTTTCAGCCGAGTATAAAATTCGCTACGTATCTAAGCCACATCCACACACCTGTATGCATGGATAAATACAATGTAAAATTTAAATGAAATTCCCAAAACGACTTGATTAAATTTCAACAATGATTGTTCGCCAAAATGAATGCCGTGGAACATTGAAATTTTACGAATGAGTGCCCCGAAATGCAGCCACGTATTTGCATTATGATTATTATGGTTGCAGTGCACAGAAAACAACAGAAGAAGGAAAATGGAAAGGGAACGGAACCGGGAACGGGAACGGAAACGAAAAATATAAAGCCAAATATTTTTGTGGCTACACAAGGAAGTGGCCAAAAGCGCACTTTTCATAATCTCTTGCATTTTATGGTGGGGCGACGAGAAACAACCCACCCGAGCGAACTCCCAGAGCCAGCTGAAAATTCAAATGAATAGCAAATTGCGGCACACGCTTCGCGCAATGCCACAAAGGCTTTTACCAAAACTCCCTACTATGTCTGGGAGTCGGGAAAATCAAATCCGCCTAACCCCATCCGGTCTTGTCTGCGGAAACAGCTGTTTCCTTTACACAGACACTACTCCTGACCCGATCCCCCTCGGATATTCCAAAGAGATGCCCACAAAATTATTATTACATTTTGTGCCAATTCAACGAATTTTCCATGTGCACTGGCATCGGCCATGGAAGGAAACTTAAGTTTTCCTCAGCTTAATTAAAGCCAGAAGACTGGACAGAAAAAAAATATAGGAAACATATATTAAAACTGCGGCACCAAAAGTATGCCACAAAAATGAAGTTTTAAAATCTTGATGACTCAACTTCGCAGTTGTTTGTTTGCTGGCTGCACAGAAAGTTAATATTTTTGCAATTTTGACAGAGTTTAATTTAAAAGAAGCCTCAAATCTGGATGCAGTTCACAACTATAGATACCCTAAGATATTGTACAGTTAAGATTATTTTGTTTGAGCAGAAATATAAATTATATAAAAAAATTATGAAAACATTTAAATTGAGAAACTTAAAACTCTTAAAACTATAAAATAAAAATACTATAAATAAATACAATAATATATATAAAGAAATATCATTTAAGATATATAAAAAAAAAAATTAAATATCCTAACAAATCCACCACTAACCCCTTTAAAATACCTGCAACAAAAATAATAACCTGCGAGAGAGTATAAAAGAACTCTAAAGTGGGAAAAATGAGAACACAGGCCAAGCCATTAAATGTTCGTTCAGGGGAAAATAAATTAGCTCTGGCCACGGAACTTAAAGTTGGCAACGGCGATGCGTTGTTTTTCGTTGCGAAGTGATGAGATGTTACGGAAAAGGAGAATGCGACTTTCCGCTAATTTTGTATGCAGCCCACACAAATCTTGTCATTATTAAACGCTGGCAGGCTCTCCGGTCTGCAGTCTCCAGTCTGGGGCAAGGCTCAAGGACTCGACTGGACTTTGTGGCCGAACTGGTGTCTGCTTTTTGCCCGTTTGATTTGCTCCATTAATTTTAAGCGGAGTTTTGGCCCCGGGGAAAGTTCTGTGACAGGGGGTAACAGCCGGATCCTGTTGGGCCCGTTGATTTGTGTGGCGCTTTTCTGGGTGATTAAGTCATTCATCAGTCGGCGTTGGCGGCGACTTAGTAGAAAAAGAGACCATTTTCTTTAACGCGGTTTTCTAATGAAGCGTCCTACCGAATAATTAGAGTTTGTGTTCTGTCCCAGGCCCCTCCCAGGATTATCCAGCTGCCAAATAATTCCACTCACTTTTTTCAATTAAAAAGTTTCGGCTTTGTCATGGCTACGCAATAAATATCCTGGCTTGGCGGGGCCATACGTCGTATGCGTAATAAGCATTCAATGATTGGGTACACAATGCCAGACCTAAGCTCATTTAATTGGTATTAATAATGGTCCTGGACAAAGGACCAAGCTGTTGCCGCGCAACCAGTCAGGGGTAGAGGAGGGGCGATCTGAGCGGAAATGAGCTATGCACTGAGAATAATAATTGAAGGAAAATTACTTGAATTCCATATCTAGGTTATCATTAAAAATAATCACATATATAATGAAAAATACACTCTAACGACATTTTCAATAAATGTTATGTAATAATACTTAGTTTATATAATTTTTAGATTATATTAGTCTGATAAATCAAAAAGTATCAATTAACATTCAATTATATTCCTGTAATATTTTCTATAATTGAAAACCTCGTTCCTATTTAATTTAAAAATGATTTCGTCTTTTTTTTATTATTTAAATTTGTTCTCTTTTTCTTAGTGTTCTTTGGGTGGCTGTGGGCGGTCGGTGGCCGAGCATCTGCCAAGGTCATCGCTAAGTAGTTTAGTTCTGACATTGGCATGCTCAGCAGTGCAAATGCCTTGATAAACGTTGCAAGCAAAACGTTGGCTGTAATTTTATAGCTCACAGCATATTTATTTCTCAGAAAAGGGCGAAGAGCTTCTTGGAAGGGGGTTTTCCCCGTTTTATTCTTTGGTTTTTATACTTGGATGGGGTGGGATTTCAGCTTCTTTGTAAGCAAATTTTCTTATTTATTTGAAAAAAATTTAAAGGGGGAAATACCTTTGACTTTACATAAATTTAAAAACATGCAAGTTAAGTTTACAAAATTGATTTTAATATATTAAAGTTTAATTGAGAATATTTTTTATTTTTAAATTCTTGTTTTTCTCTCGAGTATAACCCTATCAAAGCAACTTTTTGGCTCCACAAAAAAAAGAAGGACAAGAGGAAGGAAGCCCTTCAGGCTTCCGGGCCAAGTGTAAGCTTACATTTCTATACACTTTATGGTAAAGTATTATGACACGTAGCAAATAGTTGAGGGGAAGTCGTTATTTCGCTATTTTACACCTCTCTCTGCGAGTGGGGACGTATTCATTTCCGAGCTCCTTGTTGATTCTTTTTTAGCATTTTTTTTTTTGTGACATTTCGTGGCACTTTGTTGTCTTGTTTGTCCCAGTTTGTTTCACTTGTCAGTTGTCCTCCGTTGTTCTGTTCTCGTCCTGTTTTCATTATTAATATGCTGGCTGCCTTTGTTTGGCGCCCCGCCTTCCGCCAGCAGCCGCCCACCTTTTGACCGACTTTCACCCACTTTTCATCCTTTCTCCTATTTGGGAATTTGAGGAGCCAAGTTGACTCACTTCGTATCCGTGTTAGTGACAGAAATTATTCTTGTTGACACATAAAAATTGTTTAACCCTTTTTTTGTTCGTGGCATGAAAAATGATAGCAAATGATAAAATGTTTTGGTACGTGGAGGCACTGAGGAAAATATGGAACTAAATTGAAAAATGTTGGAAATAACAAAAAAAATTTCAAGTAATATTTTAAATTAGAAGTTATATAGAAAATATGACATTTAAACGAAACAATCGCCAATACATATTGCAAAATTTATATATATATGTATATATATATATATATATATATATATATATGAATTTTTTAATATTAAATTGTCAATCTAATCGAAACATATATGAATAACATTCCAAAAGAATTATTTATTTATCAAATACGAAAAACCGATATTTGTTTCCATTCCACAACATGACGACTTGAGTTACGTTCCAGGACGCAATTAGGAATTTTAACTTCAATCAAAATTGGATTTGCTTATATATTAGTAAAAGTCAATTAATGAATCTTAAGTATTTTTATTACAAATTTATAGTCCTATATTAAATTAATTATATTCCATATTTTTATGCACAAATATTTAAAAATTGTGAATAAATACAAGCGAGTACGATTTTTCCCTGTTTGTGTGTATTAAGTAGTTGGCCAAAACATTTCCCAGACATTGATGTATTTGGGTATGATGCTGGCGCTGCTGCCTGGTAAAGACTTCCCCAAAAGGAAACCCAGAAAAATGGTTTGGATATTCGGCTGTATACGTATATGGCGGCCACGCCCTCTTTCCGGCTCATTAACATGGAGAAATTTGCATAGTTAATTGCTTTTTAATTGTTGTGTTTGGAATTTTCAATTGCAGACGAAATATTTATATGTATACACATTATTTTCCGTGGGTTTGGGTTCATTCCTTAAGCTTGGCACGTTTTATGACTGAAATTTCTTTATTTTGTGCGTGGGCTGTGCCCCATTAGGCAAATGGAGTTTTCAGCTGGGCTAATGAAGCATAGTTTTGGGATTTTCCACGCCCCCATAGCCCCACCCCCTCATCACCCTCAGACAGACTTAAATTAGGCTGCCAGCAGCAATGGCTGAGTTTTCATTTGGTTCGCTGTTTTGTTTTTAAGCATATTTCCCCGTTTTTTATTTTTGTTTAGTGGGTTGCCTTTTGCGGTCATTAAAACTAATGGCAGCTCGGTGGTGTTTGCTGGCTTTAAAAAATCCCACACTTGCCCTCGGGCTGAATGAACCGGGACTAACCGGATATATCATTTGACCAGCAAGCCAAACAAATAAACTCTTACACACACAGTGAGAGCCAGGTCAAAACCGACGGAAAACAAAAAATATCTAGCAAAAATGGAGCCCAAAGTTTTTTTTGGCTCGCATGCGGTCGGTCACAAAAGAGCAGTAAATTAAAATTTACTCGACATGAAATTGAAGCGGCTCAGAGTCCTTTCCTGCCACCATTTCCCATTTCCCACCATATTTGACTGGGTAAAATCATGCATTTTCGGTGCACTTGCCTGTACGTGAGATGGTGGCCATGGTGGCATCGCTTGGTATCCTTTCAGTCTGATTGTAAATGCATTCCCCCGACTCAAATATCAAAGGGAAAAGCCTTTAATAAATATTTATATTATATACTACGACAAATAAAAGTAACTGTGCCCATCATTTCTGATAAGATTATTTTATATGTACCTTGGAAATGCAAAAAAAAATACAGATTAATAGAAAATTTGTCGATATTTTACTCCACAGTCGATATATTAATCCAGTTAAATACGGTTAGTTGATATTCTGTTTCATATATTGGACAAATATAACGGAAAAATAGAAAAATAAACCAAATGAATGATCATTTGATATATTATACGATATCATAGTTCAATCTCTCATTCGTATCGACCCTTCCCCGGAATTTTTAAGGATCGCCGCCTGCAGTACGGGGCAGACTTGCTGACTTTTTGACTGCACTTCGTTTTCGTCTGCCTCCGGTTTGTTTTTCCGCCAGTTTGGCCTGCGGTGGCCTGAGCCCGAAAGGGTGTCGTATTTTACGTGGTCAAAGTTGTACAAACTACTGACATGCAAAGCAGATTTCACCCAAAAAAAAAGACTAGTCGGGCCACTTTGCAGTCCACACGCGTGCAGAGATTAAACGGGCAACAAAAAATCGGCATAGCCTGCGGCAGTTGTCAGACATAAAACAAGCAAACTATTTTAAAGAGCTCCAATCAATTATCAAGTTGAGTCAGTCCACTTGTCGCTGTTACCACAATTTCCCGTTAAGCGACAATTTCCGCAGCGATTATTCAATGTCAACTAAAAAGTTACAAAACCGTTCGAAAAACCAGCAAAAAGCAATTAAAAGCAGCTGCTGCCCGGCTACCACGCCCTACTTGCATCCCGCTGTGTCCCCTCTAAAGCATCATGTTTATTTTATGTGGCAAAATATGTTTTCTTTTTGGGGCGAAATATTTATGTAAGCCCTGCTGCAGTTTATTTGTCAAGCCGGACATGCAGATGTCGGAGGTCCTGCCGGAGGATTAGATGGATTTATCGCACTGTGACAAATATATATTGTGTAAATCATTCCGATGGCAACATTTTAAGGGGCCTTGCTGGTACTGCAAAGTGTAAAATTTATCGCAAGCTAAAATGAATTAAATATGCCTTCTGTTTGCAGAAAAAAAGAGCAGAGCGGGTTATTGGCCTCGCTATGCAGTTTTTATTTAATTATATGTGAAAATATGAGCGTCTGACCAAATGTAAAATGCAGTTTTTAATAAGGAATTAAACTGATTAAAGCTGAATGGGGGTGGAATACCATTTTTAAAACGTGATTTTTTGAATATTGTACAGTTCAAGGTAGACAATTTTTTGATCAATAAGTATAGGTCTCTTCTATTATTTATTTATGATATATATTTATTTATTTTAAAGGCGGTATTAAACGTGTCATAATTTTAATAATGATAACACACATGATCTTTGTGCATTGTGGAAGATTGTATTGTATCACAAAAGTTTGGTATTTACAGCTGCGACAGTCTCTGAGATCTGCGGTCTCATTCGGACAATAGATTTTTCTAAATCGACACGCTTAGTGTTGCACGGCATCAATAAATATACATAACGTGGACGGTCTTCTGCCGGTAAATATATTATCTGTAGGCACTTTTAAAGCTATGACTTTTATTTGTACATAACGTTCTTATATTATATATTATATTTCTTACTTTGACTTTTAAGGCTAAAACATTTGAATAATACGTTTTTTACATTTGGACATAAGAATAGTACAAAAAACATGTACTAACTAACTAATTAGAAGAGAGATTTTTCTATCTAATTCAATATAACTCATTTATCAACATTAACCACTAAACCTAATTACACACTAAGCTTCTGCCTCTACAGGCTCCATTTAAAGCCCTCTAAATGAAATGTAAATTATGCTGATTATATATATATTTAATATTTCTGCTAAATTGCAATACAGCTCAACACAAATTTATTGACTGAATTTGGCCGGGGGCCAGACATAATTAGCTGCAGCTCATCCGCAACTCCCGATTATGATGAATTTGCTTAGTCCCTGACCCGCCAGTGCTCTTTCACCGCGCAGAAGCTCTGGCCAAACAGCAGAAGAAGAAATCGCTGGCAAATGAAATTTCCTCCATTTTAGAGCCAAACTGCATCAGCTTGTTGGAGTTAATTGAATTGTTGTTTCGCTAGGGCCCTAGATATCGCCAGTGCACACATACACCATATATTAGTTATTGATTTCCCACAGGTTGCAATATGTGTTTAATGGCAATCAACTCAAAATGGGGCGAGAAACGGGAAAATGCGCTGAGCCCATGTTTCAATTAATTGGAAAACATGAATGTTGAAACTTAGGAAGGGGTTATGGGCTATGAAATCAAGAGAAAACTTTTCATATGATATATTTCAAAAATAGTTTTAGCTTGAATTTTAAAAATCGAAACATATTGTATGTAATGGTATAATATAAATTTTCTAAATAAAGTATTCTAAGTACTAAACAAATTTTTTTAATTAATTAAATGTTAATTGATTATCAATTTTTTTGCAGGGATGTCGATTTATATTTCGGGTTTCGTTCCAAATATTAATATAGTATCATTATATTATCTGTTGCGCCTGCAAGAATCCACAAACTACCCTACTACAAACCGTTTTAAGAAAGAAAAACAACTTATTGCTGATAAAATTATACGATAAACTCGAATTATTCTTTCAGGCATTATTCAGATTTTATTATACATATTCATTACATATAATTTTTATAAAGTTGTTTTTCGTAAGAACAGGTATTTGTTTAAACTGTAGTTACTCTATAAGCTACAGTACCGACGTCAATGCGACGATGGTGTTTGTTGAAAAATATATTCGATATAAAAAACTTAGAACGTAGAACTTGGGTTGACAAAATAGAAGATTAAAGAAGAAAGACCCAACTCACATGCAGTCGCCAGGGATCAACGGCTTATGTGATATCGAACATGCTGGAGGTGGTATGGGCTGGGAGGCGTGATTTAATGATTGCAAATCTCCTGCTGATCCTGGACAGAACCAACTGCGGTTGCCCCTGATGTATTGTCCTGGGCCATCGCAGCGGCCTCATCGTCGTATTCTTCGTAGGACTCATTATTGGCGTCCTCTACAGCACCCACGTATTCATCGTCGTCGCTATAGCTGTCGTAAAGCTGATCCCCGCCATCCAAATCGACGAGTAAGCGCCGCAAATAACGGAGTTCATCGTGGGCGCGTGAAACCTTGCGCTCCAAGGCCTTCATTTGGGCCTAGAAAGAAATAGGGCTGTTAGTATTATTATTTATTTACAAACAATACAGTTTTTCGCACTAATAGCACCGTATAGCAAACCTGTGGAATTAAAGGACAGCCTAAGGCATGCAAAATGTACATCAGCGGATCCGCCGGCGGCGGATCCATTGCGGCCAGTTGCTTCAATATCTCCAGCAGCTTGGGCAAAATGCCCGTCTCCGTCAGATAATCAATGTACTGAATTTCTTTATCCGTCATTTTGGTTGATTTTTACAGTGCGGTTACCGAAAGTTTAAGAAAAAATAAAAATTTTAAAGCGAAATTTTATTTCCCGGGAATAACTGTAAACTAGGGTTGTAGATAATATATCAAAATATCGATATTTTTGTCTAAAGATGATATATTATATCACGACGTTTTGTTTGCTCAAGTATCGAAATTTTTCATATTTTTTATAAAGGTATTAATCTTTATTTATGTTGTTTCTCCTTTTCTGTTCTCGATTCAAGTAAGTATTTTTCTATTTCGATCCTTTGTACATTTGATATATCGATAACACTTTTGTTTATTCTTAATGCTATACACTCGTTCCTATCGATATTAGTGCTATTTAGTATTTTCAACCTCTAGTATCCAGATAGTAAAACACCATTTCTGAGCTGTAAGAGAGAACGAGAGAGAAATAGTTTGGAACAGCTTTTCCCCAAAGGGCGGAATCCAGTTCAGATTTGAAAATAGTAGGCTTGTCGCAAAGCAGACACCAATAAACAGTCGGCGATCCAGTTTTCTAAAAACAGATGGTTTTCTATTCGAAACTACCTAGATGCAATCTGCGGATCCGAAAAGAATTATTTTTGAGGTTGAAGTTAAGTACAGAAAGATTATAGTGATTTCTAATAATATTACTTTATAAATAAAAGCCACATGAGACATGTCAACATGTTTCATTGTTTGGAATTTATGTTTACACAAATAAAAGGTTTTTATGGGTTGGCTTCGCAATTTTTAAAAGATACGCACAACCAGCAGCAGTCCGGAAAATCCATTGTCGTCATGATTCCATTTGTAGGGCATTGTGCAAAAAAAGGTGCAATTTGGCAACTAAAACGAATAATTATTATATATTTAAAATAATAATATATTTATACATTATATATAATAAGTGCAAAATTGTCGTAAGTATTTTCATATTTTTGTTGTAATAATTAACTTATTTACTTACTACAAAATCAGGCTATCGCCTTCCTTGCTCTGGCAGTGATAAACGCCGCAGACGTTTGGATCTTGCTGAACTTCTCCCACTTTAAATTCTTTTCCGTCCAGCACGCATCCATTTTCTAAAATGTGTTTTCTTATATTTTCTTGCTTTATTTGAAGCTCGTATGATCTAAACCTACTTCCCTTGTCCAGCTTGAAGTAGTGCACAAGGGCAGTTGTATAAGCAAACAAGGCGATCAGCAGCAGCCAGTACTTCATCTCAGGGTAGAATTTAACTGAACGACGCCTTAGGTCTTCTAGGTGCTTTTATACGGTGCTCACGAGGGTGTCACCGATCGGGCTCCATTCAGCTGTGTGCAGCTGCACAACTTCATTAAGGGTTTTCAGAATTCAATAATTACCTTAAGCCGAAAGCCCTCTAGCAATGTCTGTAGACATAAACTGGCCATAAACGTTTCTTTGTGTCTAAGGAACTTAATTCGTTTGGAAAAAGGTAACGAAGAAGGTTCACCCAGAGAAACACACTCTGGGCCACCTGAGCCTAACCCGGCATTGCTCAGAGCAAGCAGTTCATTAATAAATACAAAATAAAATTTTTACCCACAAACTGAAACCCAACCATTCATTGGTGCAAACAAATCTCACAAAACACTCTGCAAACTCTCTATTTAAAAAGGCTTAACAGGCAATTATTAAAATAATAACTAATGGGCTACGTCTCAGGCACACACAAATCCCCAACGCCCATTACATGGATATATCCCTCCAAAGCACCTGCCTTCCCCAACAACGCAACGATTGACATACTAAATCCTTTTCCAAAGAAAACCAAATCCAACTCCTAGCCAACCCAATAACGGCAAACTCAAATAAAATTGTTCATATAAAAAATAACGACCTAAAAGTGTTAGCTTTTAGTTTTAAACCAACTTTATATAAATACAAATATAAACTACTGTTATTGTCTATTTTTTAAGACCCCCTTGCGGAAGATTTTTGTACTATCGAAGATTTTACATACTGGCAGCACTGGTTGCTCGAGCAACCAGCGCTCCCAGACTTTTGAGTCTCGGAGCTAGAGCTGTGTCGACTACTCACGATAGTTTCGATATATTGAATATTTGCCACTATCGACTTTTTGATTTGGATGGATGAGTTGGGATAAAAACGACTCACGCGTCCTATCGATGCATACCCCGCCAGGAAATATTTCTTATTGACTATTGAAAAAACGGTTAAAAATTATTCATTCCCTTATTAAAGACATAATTTTTCGAAGCATTTTGGTAGGTGTTTCATGCATGCTTGGGATGGGCAATGCCGGGCTAGCTCAGGTGGCCCAGGGCGGGATTTCGACCCGATGCCCGCAGTCTGCACAATGAACAATGAACCGATAAGTATCGGAGGTCTCGAAACTACAAACTCCCATCACTACCAGAAAAATGTAAACAAACAAACAAGGTAGGGAGAAAAGACAACAGAAATTTTATATAAACGCTTATCATCTATTTTACAGAACGGAGAAATGCCTTAGTTTGGCGGCATGCTCTGGTTGCGGTATAAAATATAGTGGCACAAACGGAGTGCAGCGAAAGAAAAGCTGCTCCAAGCTGAGGTGATCCGACTGGGCAACTGGGCCGTCGCCGTGGAAAAGAAAACCCAACCGGTGGTCGCCCAGGCAAAGGGGCCCCAAAATTTCTCTGCCGGCTGACGGCAGCGCTCTCGCGGAACGGGCTCACCGGCTTATTTCCTCCAATACGGAGAGGCTCTTGGCGTTGGCCCAGAAAATGCGGCGTATCGGTACTCGGCTCGAGGTTGGGTGCCCCCGTTCGTTTTGGCGCTCAGGGCAACGATCGGGTTCCCTTTTCCTTAAAAGAGCTGGTCGCCACCGTTCCCCTTTTTCCCGGTTCGCTCTTGAATCCCCTCACCACTAATCCTATCGCTCCCATTCCGACTGGAAGTGCAACAATTTTTTAGTAACTGAATCGGTCACTAATGCCATGTACGAAATCAAGTGCAAGTACATGTACTGCAGTCACTTTGCTGACAACACTTAGAGTAACAAAAATTAATTCACTTTGGGTTCTTCGGGATCATCCGGATCAACTGATTGAGATGTCGATTCAGTCGGTTTTTATTTTGGAAAGTTTAATACTGATTTTTCCTTCGTAAATTGAGAAATTGGAAGTATGTCCAGTGTTGGTCACAAACATTGAGCACAAATAACATTGCGCTTTTTGGCCAGTTATCGTGAAGTACGACCTCGCTCCTTTTACTACTGCGATTCCAGATCTTAAACTTATTGGCGCACTACGACTGTGAACAACGCGTACGTGTAATGTTCCTATATGGTAGAACATGATACAATTATATTATAGTATAATTATATCATGGCTAACATCGGTGATAGATGATAGACGAGCAGATATGTTTTTGAATAATATTATTATATAAGTTTCAAAATTGTTATTTCATTATTCGTCTTCAGAAGCAAAAACATTTTCTGTGTGGCTGCCACTAGCTGCGAGTCAGACAGAGCCTTCAGCAAAGATGGGCAAATAATTTCTGACCGCAGGACTCCTTAACTTAATAAATTAATTTTTTTATAATATAAAAGAGCTTGATCTTACTTAATAGTTTTTTAATTTCATGAAGTTCTATTTTTAAGTATTTTATTTATTTTTTAAGTTCATGAAGTTTCCCTTTTGAGTTCATTTATTAGTTTTTTAAGTTCATGAAAGAATAAATATTTTTCCTTAATTTTTAATTCAACAATGAAAGTGAATTTCACTTATTTAAAAAATTATGTTTTTGCATTTCTAGTGTAATGTTATATAGGTATACAAACGATACCCAAGTATCAAGACAGAAAATATTGATACCATAACGATACAAGATATTAGATTAAGCACGGTATCCAGACAGAGGAAAACTGTTCCAAAGCAGTGAGAGAGAGCGAGAGGCAAATAGTTTG
>VNJU01002224.1:0-14875 GCA_008042675.1 Drosophila seguyi
AATCGGCCCTGAACCGTTCTGTGGACTACCGAAAGGACACAAAAGAGAACTGCTCAGGAAATGGGAGGAACCCAAGATAAATCGTCACTGGACCGACAGTGCAGGGCTGAGACAAGCCAAATTAATAATTAATAATAATAATAATAATAATAATAATAATAATAATAATAATAATAATAATAATAATAATAATAATAATAATAATAATAATAATAATAATAATAATAATAATAATAATAATAATAATAATAATAATAATAATAATAATAATAATAATAATAATAATAATAATAATAATAATAATAATAATAATAATAATAATAATAATAATAATAATAATAATAATAATAATAATAATAATAATAATAATAATAATAATAATAATACCACATCGCGAGTAATATGAGAGCGGCGACGGCAGAAATACCGAAAAGCGACAATTGAGAGCGGCAGCGTTCCCAAACAAAGTCGCCGAGATAAGCGACGCTCAAAAAGACGTCTCGCACACAAGAGGTACAACCATCAGAAGGCAGGCAAAAGCACACGCCCCAGAAGAGGATAGTCCACGTCGAGCGAAGCCTGTCAAAGACACGCAAGCAGTTTCGAATGCGAGAGAGCCTAAAAAGAGAGCAGCGAAGCGAGCCCTGCCGGCCTCCCTGGAGGTCTCCAGTTGTTAGCGCCCATCATCCTCTCCCTCCCTAAACCGGGCTGGACGACCACTCCCGGCGGACGGGATCGGCTGCCGCACTCTTTTTCTTGCTTAGATCTGGACGACTTGCACCCGGAAGACAGAGCCGACCTTCAAATTCGGGGCCGGGAAACGAAAACGCGGACGATGCCATTGGTCATCTCAGCCTAGACCCGGCCCGAATAACTGGAACCTTAGACGACGGGACCGGGTTTTCCGGACTGCTCCAGTCCAGAAAACCCGCTTTTCACTGGCCTGGCAAATCGGCACCCTGGCTGACAGGACCCAATTCGCCGGCTAGGCCGTGCGATCCGACTCGGAAGGGCCTTTGACTTGTCGACGGACCAGCTCCAATTGGTCGAATTGACTTTTTCCACTGCCTTGGCTAAAGCTTGGTATCCCGGATCACGGGTCGCATCTCTCCGGCCGCAAGCGAAATGGTCGCCGTCACCAGGCCGAGTGAGGCATCGGCGCCTGAGCGACGGGCCGATCCTCTGACGGCAGGTGGCCCGAACGTAGTCCTGCACGGACCCCTTTCCCCAATCATTGTACCTAATAAAAACCACGCCGTCCACTAGCGCATCCCCTTTCCTGTCTGTCTCCGTGAAAATAAATGATTCTGTAGAGGGCCCTGGTTTGACTGAAGTTAATACCCCAGCCCATGATTAGCATCCCTACAATGATGATAATGAAATAAGAAATAAGGAAAATAAAATCTATATAAATTAAGTTTGTATTGTAAGAACGCAGATAACTCGACTTCCAGACGTCCGATTTGGATGGGTTTTTTTCTGTTGAAATAGGCTATGTGAAAATTCCGAAAAATCTTTGGAAAACAAGGAAAAGAGAAAAAACGTTTTAAACTATAAATGAAAAAACAAAAATGAAACAAGTTTTTTTTAGTGCAAATCTAAAAAGGAAAATTTTTATTGTTATACCTTTTGTTGATTCGTGTTATCTGTGTTACTATACGTGTGTTTTTTCGAAGCATCACTAATTGAGGTTAGCCGTAAATCGATAAAACGTTAAAATATGTCTGAAAAAAAATTAAGTCTGAAAAAGTTCGAAAATCAATCAATGCAATGGACGAAAACAGCGAATAAAATAAAAAATGCATAATCGTTTTAGGGCTAACCTTAATTAGCGATGTTTTGAAAAAACACAGGAATAGTAACACATATATAACACGAATCCACGAAACAATAATAATTTTCCTTTTTAGATTTTACCAAACAAAACCCGCTTCCTTTTTAGCAAAAAAAAATAAAGAAATTTTGTTACGGGAGGTCAATCGCTAGATGTTTATGGAATTGGAATTTAATTGCATTAAAATACACTGAAATAAATTAAGTTGTGTTTGGTTTTTCCATTTCCATTTATTAAATACATCACAAATTCAGGTAAGCCGTAAATCGATTAATCATTTTTAGTTCTTTTATTCGCTTTTATCGTCCATTCAAACTGCGTTGTTTTTTATGAATTTGCCTTTTTTTCAGACATGTTTTAACGTTTTTGTCTTAGTGAAATAATGACGGTACCACGGCGTTCAAATCTTCCACCTCGAAGTAGAGCAGCGCAGCGCTTGGCAAATCTCCGAAAAAATATGACAAATGAGCAGCGTAAACTGCGTCGAGAAGATATCCGTTCAAGTAATGAATTTTTAAAACATTTCGCACAAATATTAAGGAGGGGTTCTAGTTACGAGACCGAACATTTTGCCTTTCAGAAATTATTTGTGAGAAAACTGTATAAGATAATAAGATAATTTTTTTTTATTACTTTTGTACATCTTTAAACTTAACACTTTGGGAAATTTCAAGTATTTATAGGGGGTCATAAAAATTTTAGTGTTAATTTTTCTGGTATAATAACTACCCTTTAACTTGTTTAAAATGGGAAAAATTCATTTTATTTATTTTCAGTTTTATGTTGGCTATGCTTCTACGAGAACGATTTTTTTTTATTAAAAATTGTTTTTATTATAAATTTTATTATAAAAAGGTTAATTTTTAACCATATTTTTTCACCTATTGGGGGATGTAAAAATGAAACAAAACTTTTGTTTTTAATCGTACTCGGAGAAGCATAGAGAATTGTTTGATAAAGAAGTGGGAAAAAAATCGATTAAAAATACTGGTAGAAGTGATACCATAATGTTAAAAAATTAGATTTTCGGTAAAACCCGTTTAGAGATAGGAAAAATGGGCGAAATGTATGGAGGCGGTAATCTTTCGGGCTTTGATTACCCATGAAGGAATTCGAATTTTACAAAACCTTTTATATGGCGTATTCTTCAGATCGTCTATATTTTAAATATACAAAAATAAAAAATCTATTTTTAAAAAATATTCGTAACTAGAAGACCCCCTTAAGACAAAACTTCTAGTTTGGTTGAAGGATTGGAAACCAATAAGAGAGTTAGTGCAATGCACTACTATTCATATCGAATTATGGTAGGTGAAAACCAGATAAGCACATTTTGAAATGTAATTCGCCGGTTTCACCAATACATCGTTGACACGTATGTCAAGATTGAGACAGAGCGGCTGACTTATATTCGGTTTAACCAAGCCAAATTACGATCGGAAGAGTAAATCCATTTGCGAGATGCAATTCAGTCGGATAGGAATGTGGATAATGTTAGTCGAATGACTATACTACCATCAACATGTACTGGAAGTATGTTGTATGTTGTATGTTCGCAAATATGGACGACCTGATTTGTTCATCACATTCACCAATCCCAAATGGACTGAGATTAAGAACCATCTTTTTGATGGTCAAACACCGGTTGCTCGCCATGACATTACCGCCCGTTTTTTTCAAGCAATAATGGATTTCATCACGAAATACAATGTCTTTGGCAATTCTCGGTGCCAAATGTATTCAGTGGAATGGCAAAAACGTGGTCTTCCGCACGCACATATCTTGATTTGGTTGGAAGATAAGATTCGACCAAATGAAATTGATAACGTCAAAAGTGCTGAGATTCCTGATCCCGAATTGTATGATGTAGAAGTGAGCAACATAATACATGGTCCATGGTGCAACATCAATCCAAATTCTGCATGTATGGTAGACGACAAATGTCTAAAGCGATATCCACGAGATTTAGTAGCAAAAACTGTTACTGAAAATGATGGATACCCAATGATTAACAACGATTTGACATTTTCCCTGAGACGAATTCAGTTTCCGGTACGTCTTGCGTTCGCTATGTCAATTAATAAGTCGCAAGGTAAACCGCTAGATGTTTGTGGAATTAATTTGTAATTTTATTGCTTTTCACACGGCCAACTTAACGTCGCATTTTCCCGTGTCGGAAAGCCATATTCATTATTTATACACTCCTGCCCACAATTATACGACACCCCGAAAATTTATCTTTCGATCCTCGTAGGTCGATGGGGAAGCATAGTACAACAAAAACAACTATGCAGAATGAAAGCCTAATCAAATCTGCTTAAAATGAGATATTCTTATCTCTGATTGCATCTTGCGTTTTCAATCAGCAGTAAAAAAAGCACAAAAGCCCGATTTGCGTCATGCCTGCAACTGTATCAAAATTATACGACACATTACGATTATTGCGGTTAGAAATTAAGATTTGGTGTCAAATAATTTTTTTTATATTTCTCTTAATAATTTAATCATTTTGTAATGAAATGCCGCGTGGAAGTTCGTTAACAGACGAGGAAAAAGGAAGAATAAAAGTCTATAACGATGTTGGCTTCAATGTAAGCGAAATATCACAAAAAATTGGTCGAACTCTTTTTGGTATCACAAAATTTTTGGAAAATCTGGATGAATATGGTATGAAGCGTAGGTCTGGAAGAAAACCAAGTTATCCGACCGCGATAAACGTTGCATTATCCTGAAAGCAAACAATTCGTTTCGTGCTCCACACTTGCGGTAAGCCTGTGTCACGAATGACTGTTTGGCGGACGCTGCAATCATCGGAGTGCATTGTAAGAGGAGTTTTGAAAAAGGCTCCGTTCTTAAAACCGCACCACAAAAATGCACGGCTTCAATTTGTTATAGAGAACTTGAAGAGAAACTGGGCCTCGGAATGCAATTTAAATTCTATTTTTATTATACATCTTTGGATAATAGTTTTTTATTTAGATAATTTTTCTGATGAAAAGAAGTTTAATCTGGACGAGCCAGATGGATTTCGACCATATTGGTGGAATTTGCGAAAGGATCCACTCATGTTTTCTAAGCGGAATTTTGGAGGCGGATCCGCAATGGTTTGGGAGCATTCACTTCGTGTGGAACACTAGATTTATCTTTACAAGCTCAAGAATGAGCAGTGGAGATTATATAAAAGTATTGGAGGATCGTCTTCTGCCATTTTTGGAGCAAAATGGGGAAATACATCAAGTTTTTATGCAAGATAATGCTTCAATACACAGGAGCAGACAGACCCAGCGCTTCATAAATGACCACGAAATAAGAGTTTTGGATTGGCCAGAGTGCTCCCCGGACCTAAACCCAATTGAAAACATTTGGGGGATTTTAGCTAGGCGAGTTTACGCCAACAACAGGAAATTTTAAAGCGTCCAATGCCTTAAAACTGAAATTTTGACACAATGGTCTTTTTAAGACCAAAATTTACTTAATAAATTAATAAATTTAATGCCTAAGAGGCTTTTCGAGGTGGCGAAGGCTCAAGGTGGCCCGATTAACTATTAAAAATTGTTTATTAATAATTTTAAGAATAAAAAACTATTACAAATTAACGAATAGGCATGTGTCGTATAATTTTGATACAGTTGCAGGCATGCCGAAAATCGAACTTTTGTGCTTTTTATTACTGCTGATGAAAACGCAAGATGCAAACAGAGGTAAAAATATCCAAGTTTAAGCAGATTTGATTAAGCTTTCATTCTACATACTTGATTTTGTTGTACTATGCTTCCTCATCGACCTACGAGGGCCGAAACATAAATTTTCGGGGTGTCGTATATTTGTGGACAGGAATGTATTTGCACCAAACGGAAAGATAAAAAATTGTCTTTATCATTTGCATCGCATTAAAATACACTGAAATTAATTTAAATTAATTAAGCTGTGTTTGGTTTTTCCATTTCCATTTATAGAAAGGAATCGAGAGCCATCTTTTCAAATACGAATTTAGTGTGGGACAACGTCCGCCGGGGCTGCTAGTAAATAATATATTTATATATTTTTCTAAATAAAGTAACTATATTTAAGACTAAAAAGAAAATTGCACATACCTGAAAACAATCCACTATCGGGACGGAAGGAATTGTATATATTCTCGATAATGTCTCTTGGCAAACACCTGTTAAATTGTGTTTTCTGGCAATTTTTCCAAAAGAAATTATTGCTTGCGCAGATGCATGAACGCCTAACATTGTACTTCCTTGATCAGATTGTTGCTCCAAGTGTTGAGTTATTATTTGGTAATGGTGCTGTCGCCAAGTAAATATATCACTCCAATGGGATAAGTCGTCTGAGATAATTGGAAGTCGATTACGCCAGGTTTTTACTATGGCTTTCATGTCATGCAACGAATTATTTCGAGATTGAGTGAGTCCTTGGTGTATTTGACTAGCTTCATGGAGTTCCATAATTTGTTGAGAAGCTTGAAGGTAAGGTAAATGAATGTGTGAAACAATATTCGGTAAGCGTCGCCATTCACGAATACATAAACTTGAAGCAATCTCTACATATCTTTCAATACTGCTAGTTTGCCTTTCATCTTGATGTAGAATACACAAATAGCCTTTATAAAGGTTAATCTTAAAGCCATGATGTTTTAAGTAACATTGTTCAGTTTTAGCTAATGCGGTTTTCATTAAGTTCCAATCTGGTACGCGCCATGAACTTTCAAGAATTAAAAACATATTTTTTTCTCGATTAGATTGGGCATAGTCTAGCAAAATATCCCACTGGTTAAGTTCCTTAGCACAACGCATCCAATGTTTTTCCCACAGCAATAATTCGCTGTTAACATATGTATTAATGAGACCATTATTTAAATCTTGCTTAAATTTTGTCATAGCGATGTCGTAGGCACCTTGGGCCTCTTCAAAAAATCCCATTTGTTCGTATGAAACAGCTACATTTGTTTCCGGATAGTGTGCAAATTTAAGCCAAAGGCCCGCCCACAAATCTTCCTCATGCATTGAAGAGTACATTTTTGAAAGTGAGTCAAAGATATTATTAGTTAGCTGTTCATTCGAATCGGATACGTTTATGTCTATGTCCTCAACATTTTTCTTAATTTTACCGGATTGATTAACAGCCATATCCTCTAAGACAAGTATAGCTCTGTGCCATAGGTTATGAGATTTTCCTAGATACGCTAATAAATTAGGAGGTATATAAATAGGTGGAGTGCATTTAGTCAAACTTTCCACGAAGGTATTTAGAGTACTTGGAAAACAATCTTTTTGGTTGACATTAGTTCCGGATGATAAAAATGGTATTAATTCTTTTGTAATATTATATCTTTGATCTTCAGAAAATATTCTCCAAATTCGAGGAAAAACAGACAGCCACACATTTTGAGCTAGTTGGGTATCAATGTGACATAACTGAGCAGTAGCGACAAGCATCTGGTCGGTCCTTATATTTCTATTTGCTTCTAGAAACTCAGCTTGTTTATAAACAAGGTCCAATAACGTATCACGACGAGTCGGCAATATTTGTTGACAATCATCTTTACGATCCGCAGTAAATTCAAGCTTTATGTCTATATCGAAGACGTCATCTTTATCTTTTACACTTTGAACAATCTCAAAGGATTCTGATTGAGCAGATAAAAATGCAACAAAAGAATTTTCTTGATCTTCGGAAGAGTTTCCTGGAATAACTGATGTTATACTTGGGATTTTAAAAGCTTCATTGGAGCATTGAATTTGTGTCATTGTATTAGCTGTTAAAATAAGCAATTCTATGCATTGTTTTATCCAATAATGTGCACCAATAGTATCCCACGCTTGAGAGCAAATGATATATAACAACCTATCATGAAGTCTACGACGCATTGATGCGTCTAGAATCTCAAAAAATTTTCCACGAATATTAGGATTTTGAAAGCGCAAACCGTTCAAAAATGCCCCTTCTAGTTTACTTGTCAACTCAGTTTGTTTAAGCATTTCGTCTCTATATATATAATTTATTATTTCCAAAAATTGTACATTAAGCTCCATTTCGTCAGCAAATTTTCTTTCTACGTTTTGCATCAACTTTACCAACAAGGCTGATTTTTCACGAATAGATGGAACTTGTGTAATAATGTTTGAATCTTTTGTTTTTATCCAATCATCCAGCATTTTAATTATACATTTTATAACTTTTATTTCAGAGCTTTTTTCTATTAAACTGACCAATATAGTTCCAATAAAAAGTTTTCTAATTTCAACGCTCATTACAAATATTCTATTCTTGATTAGTTCCAAGGAAAGCACCAAAAGTTCTAAAGCCAGTGAATTAGAATCAGGAGGTTGGGTATTTACATTAGTACCACTCTGCGAATTAATATGATCCTTTGTAAGACGATTTAGAACTCTTATAAATTGGACTAAAATACGATCAATGTAAATGGGATTATTCGTCGTGCACGCTTTTAAAATCATTAAGGTTCCAAATAGCGACGATGCATTCGGTTGCGTGCTCTTTTCATAAAATGTAAGGTTATCTGTTACCATTTTACTTATAGCACTATATAGTAAATCGAGATCGTCATGTTTATGCTGTGTGTCCGGCGGGAAAATTGCCATAAGTCTTGTAAGAAATATATGCATCAGTCGTACAATCCGAGTATTTTGATGTATAATACATAAAGACAGTCCGCGTTGAACAGGTCGTATAATAATCACCAACTGTTCAGGGTTTAAAATTGTCGTTAAAAATGTTAAAAAATCTATTCCAGTACAGATGTTATTTAAGTTGTGATGTGGAGTTTCCACAGTAGCAAGAACTTTATCTAGCCAGTTGAGTTTAATATCAAAGGGTTGAGGCCAAATTTCCGGACGCATAGCCATTTTTAAAAGCATAACACACCTGAAAATAAATCAAAATATTGTTTTTACTGACATAATTTTATTATTAAAAAATATCGTTGGAAAAGTTTTTATACCCTTGCCGAGTTTATTTTGTCGCATTAAATACCCAATTAGTTCCCACCGCAGCCATATGACATAGTCGTCTAAAAGGCCCGTACCAGCAATACAATACAAGCCAACAAACTGACCGTCATTCCCAGATCGAGTTGGTGGCTGGTGATGATGAAGAATATAAATAGATAATTAAGTAAGAAATGATTCATTTACTTTGCTGTAAACTACTGATTAATATTATGACAAATTTGTATACCCTTAGTTGTAATACCCTGGTAATTATAATTGAAGTCAAAAGTAGTTAATGAGTAATTTTCGACACTATACAATATATATATTCTTCTTTTTACGCAAACTAGTACCAAAGAGTATAAAACTATATACAGGGGACATCTCATACAAAAAAATGTGTTCTATGGCGGGTTCCAGCGGTAGAACTTGAATTTTACCCGTGGAACCCGCAATGCTCGTTTGTACATCGAATCTGGTCGCCCGGGCGACTGGTCGCACAGTGGGGCAGAATGCTCTGCTAGCGGCATTTTTAACGATTTTAAAATTTTTGAAAATCAATTTGATCTTTTTTTCTTTGATCTGTCAACTCTCCAAAGAGCTTAAAACAGGTCTTACAAGAGCTTTCAAATGCAACGCTGATCGGCTAGAAGCCTTCAAAGTGAACATAATTTTCACCACGTGCCTTGCAAGAATTCGACGTCTATTTGTTGTCTGCTGTTTAATTAAATATAAAAAATATATTTACACGTTTACACATAAAATAACTTTTGTTTTCGATTTAATAAGGTATGTATTTTATAAAAATATGTGTTTGTGACCCGTTTTTGTTTGTGTAGTTAATAAATCGTGTTTCAGGTAAGTTGTATAACAAAGTTCTCATTTTATCATACTATTGATTTTCTTTGGACTATAACTAACGTTATTCAAGTTTATTCAACCAAGGGTTAGCATTTATGTGAATTGTAAATTCTTGTGATGTAAAAAAACTAACAATGATCTGCTACTACCTGCTCTACAGCGTGTTGAACTTTTCAGGTGAAATGTCAGCGTCCAAGCGCTTACTTTATTCCATGTGGCTGAACGAAAATGTTGCCGCAAAGAAAATTTTGGTGCTCAAAGAGTACATACTTGGTTCAGTTTTCAGCAACTTAAAAATAACTGATAAGGATAAGAAAAAAAATAAACAAATATGTTTAAATTTTGTAAGCAGACTTACGGCAAAATGAAAGGAAAGCCGTAGAAATATAATTGTTTTTGAAAAGAAAAACCAAAAATGGCTTTACATCCCGCTATATTTACACAATTTGGATACGATTCGAGTAACGTAGGATTTCAATGATTTAAAACCGAAGTCCCAGGTTAACAAAATGTCTGGCCTTGTTCAAGAAACAACATGTGCAGAGTTGATGGTAGCAACAAATTCTAGCATGTATAAATCTGGATTGCGAACCGCAGCCAAAATTGTTTCAAAACTAAATACAGAAGAGGGATCCGTGCAAAAAATAAAGAAGTCATTAGAAACAATAGTAAAATTTCCACTACCTTACTCGCCTGAAGAAGCTCTTGCGTTATAAATATGTAGATGTAGGCCACACAAGACACACATACCAGCTAACAGGAATTGGTGCTAAGGAAAGGAACTGCAATTTATATCCCAGTTACAAAAGGCTGCAGGCAGCGAAGGTTATGTGCTACCCAAATGATTTGATAGACCATACTGTAAGTCGAATCATGGATGCAGAAAATAATAATAACAAAAATTTAATTCAATACATAAATGGGGATGCAGTGGCCATGCAACCTACCACCAAAAGTTTCAAGATGGTGGAACTGGTATGGTCGATCAGAACCTATTTGCAGTTTGCCTTGTGCCTTTACAAGTTAAATTTGGAACAACAATTTTGTGGAAGAACCCGCGACCTTCGTCAACTCGGTATTGCCGACCCATAAAACTTTTAAGTCGCAAGGAGTCGAGCGAATTAATTCGATTAGAAACTGAAAATATTATAAGACAAATTTCGATAATTCAGCCAACAACCTACAACTTATTTACCATTTCACACGAATTTCATATGACGATGCTGGATAGTAAAACATTTAGCGTCCTTGCGTATGCCTCTTCCCAAACATGTGAAATTTGTAGAGCAGTTCCGAAAAAGATGAACGATTTGAATTTCAAGTCTCCCAGTTGATGCAGATCTTTTTAAATATGGGTTATCCACACATGGATACGATTTTTTGAATGTGTGTTACATATTGTATACAGACTGCCAATAAAAAAATGGCAAGTGCGCGGTTCGGATAAAGAACAAGTAAAAGATAGAAAATCCAAAATCCAAATGGATTTAAGGGAGCACATGGGATTATTGGTGGATATACCAATGGCTGTTAGTGGCAATACTAACAAGAAAGGAAGCTAACTTCGGCATGCCGAAGTTTAAATACCCTTGCAGTACGTAGAAGAAAAATGGTTTGACATTTTCGCTTTCCAGCAAAACATGTTGCTGGCGAAAAATGTTGCAAGCAACACAGCCAAACAGATATACATATGTATATATTCCTATGGCAGTTATATGATACAGTAATCCGATCTTTATTAAATTACAACCGAAATTCTGGAATAATACAAAATGGCCATGTCTCAAATTTCATGAAAGTATGTGGAAAATTGGCTTAGTTAGATTTTTTTTCTCAAAATTTTCCGATCGGTCCTATGACAGCTATATGATATAGATGTCCGATTTTGATAAAATTAAAACCGAAATTTTAAAATAATACAAAATGGTCAGATCTAAAATTTTATGCAAATATCTTAAAAATTGGCTAAGCTATAATTTTTTTCATTAAAATGTACCGATCGTTCCTATGGCAGCTATATGGTATAGTCGTCCGATCCGGCCGGTTCCGACTTATATAGTAGTGAGAGCATATAAAAGACTATCTGCGAAGTTTCAATCAGATAGCTTCAAAACTGAGGGACTAGTTTGCGTAGAAACGGTCGGACGGACAGACGGACAGACGGACAGACGGACAGACGGACATGGCTAGATCGACTCGGCTGTTGATGCTGATCAAGAATATATATACTTTATAGGATCGGAAATGTCTCCTTCACTGCGCTGCAAACTTCTGACTAAAATTATAATACCCTGCAAGGGTATAAAAATGGTATCTCGAATAACTGGAGTAAATGAGACACTAATATACAAATTCAGTACAATTTTACGGGTCATGACTTGTGGATACGAAGTCAATGAGGAGGCGTTCGGTCTCTATGCTTTGGAAACAGCAGAATTGTTTGTACATTTGTATCCCTGGTTCTACATGCCGTCATCCGTGCACAGAGTCTTAATTCATGGTGTGGACATCATAAAGCATGTGGCTCTTCCAATTGGAATGATGTCCGAGGAAGCCCTCGAGGCAAGGAAAAAAGATTTTAGAAATATTAGGCAACATAATTCAAGAAAGGACAACAGAACCAATACAATGGAAGATGTCATGAACGCAGTACTTATTTCTTCAAATCCCCTAATAACGTCTTTCCCAAAAACAGCAAAAATGTTGAAAAACCATATAAAATTGGATAGCGTGGTTACTGTGCTACTTGTTAATAGCCAAAAATTTATCAAGTGACTCAGATTCTGATTCGGATAATTGATAATTCATTTCGTTTTTTATAATTAAAATTACCTAAATAACATCTTTAATAAATTTTGACTTTAAACACAAAAAAAAATAAGATATACTTGTTATAGGCAATTGTAATTTTAGCAACATGTAGTAAGTATATTAAAAACATTATGTTTAAATTTTCGTTAAAATATCTGTTCATTTACTCGAGATATTCTTAAAATGCCGCCAGCAGAGCAGTCTGCCCCACTGTGGGTCGTCGCGTGCCGTTTGGCCTAGTGGCTAAGACATCGGACTGCAAACCGACGGTGTATGGGTTCGAGTCCCAGTTAGGCTTTACATTTTATTTTTATTTTTTTTTTGTTATTTATGTTTGTATACAGAGCAGTGAATTTATTATGATTTTAGTCAGAAGTTTGCAACGAAGTGATGGAGACATTTCCGACCCTAAAAAGTATATATATTCTTGATCAGCATCAACAGCTGAGTCCGTCTGTCCGTCCGTCTTCTATATGTCTCAATACTTTATATCTGCCATAGGAACGATTAACAAATTAACGAAAACCCCTATATCTTTTTTTTTTTGTATTATTCCAGAATTTCGAGAAAGTGAAGGGTATTTAAACTTTGGCATGCCGAAGTTAGCTTACTTTCTTGATTTTTTAAATTTCAAGTAAGTTTTTGTTTTTTTAGTTTTTTGTATTTTTTTTTCTCATTTTAAAAAGTTTTTAGTTTTTTTTATTTTTTGATTTTTTTTCAAAGTTTTTTTTTTTTTAATATTTAAGTGTATTTGTTGTGTTTTTTTTTTAACTAAAATAAAATTTATTTTCCCCCTATTATTTTTAATTTTTTTTTTACTTTTGTTGCATTTTTCAAGGCTCCAAATACAGTGCTTTCAGAGCTTATAAGCACTAGCAAAAGAAAATCAAGAATTTTTAATTTGTGATCAGCACAGTCCCCGGCGAAATACTCTTTTGTTTACCCCTCTTACAAACTTCTAAGATGTATGACTTTATTTGTAATTTCTCCAGCTGACTCTCAAAAATATTATAAAAAATAGAAATGTGCTTTGAAGAAGCTTCCAATAAAATCTGTGATGGAGCTAAAATATTTCCAAAGTCTGTATCAGAGTGGTAATTTTTGTGAAATATAAATATTTCACTTGGAGCTGAAATGACATCATCAGCCTTTCTCAAGTCAGAGAAACATTTTTTACAGTCCAATAGAGGAAGTATTTTAATGCCAACATAGCCTCTAAAATATCTTTCCGAAACTAATTGCAAATTAAAATTCGTAGATCCAAAAAAATCTTCACCCATATTTTCAATATTCTCTTTTTTACAAATTCTAGCTATTTCTTTTGAGGAATCTTTTTTTTTATTTTTTTTTTTTGGTTTTTCCTGGGGATTCCACGGCGATTCCCCGGGATTTTCCACGGGGTTTCCACCGATTCTTTCGAAATTCCCTGCGAACCACCCCAGAGATTCCACGCAATTTCCGCGATGAATCTCCGACTAATTTCGAATTCCACGCCACACGCGACACATGTATGGAAAATCCTTACAAGATTTGTATGGAAACTTCCCCGTAATTCCCCGGGAGTGTCGTGGAATCTCCCCGTGGATTCCGCGTGGAATGTTCGGGGAACGGTACTGCAGGGCCTTTAAACAGCCCTGCAGTACCAAAATTCCACTTCCACGTGTTTTCCACGCGGCATGGTCGAAAAACCAAAACAAATTACATAGGCTTCGCTCAGCGAAGTTCGAAACGAAGTAGGCGCAACAAAATTCGACATGCGTTCGGCTACTGCCGATCTCTCGCGAAGTTCGGACTGCATATTTGTTTTTGTTTTCGAACTGATTCGGTGCAGTTGTTTTCGGCAGTCCCGAAAATTAGACAGAGATGGAGGTAGTAGAAAGCAAAGAAGAAAATCAGTGTCGAATACAAACTATGTTGCGTCGACGTTAGATTGCCCTTTTTAAAATAAGATGTAATATTTATAAATATTTTATTAAATATTTGATTAACTCTTATTTATTTTGTCGAATGGTATATTGGCAAGTACTAAAAATTTGCTTTGGCAAAGCCAAAATGTTTATATATTGTATTCTGCCTTATTTAGTTAAAATGAAAAGGCATTGCTTTGTTCGTGCATACCCTGGCACACGCCAGAATTTTCGATCTTCGTTTTTCTTTTGCTTCTCCTAATTCTCTTTGCATTTAGAGTTGGCTGTTGGCGCATTCAGAAGTGTTTTGCGTATTAGTTAAAGTTGCGTAAAAGTGAAATATTTTAATGAGGTAAGTACATTTATTTATGTATAATTTATGAACTCATTTGCAGAATTGATCTTGAACCTGGACCCGCCTTTAACATCGACGGTGAAAATGAAGATCTCTTTACATATGTACCATATGCGGAGATTGTTTTCTGATAAAATTAATATGAATGTAA